>JAQZBX010019496.1:0-27700 GCA_029593785.1 Cabassous unicinctus | reverse complement strand
TTGATGAGCCCCATAATTTCTGTCCTCTTTGACTGGGGAGAAGTAAATGCTACAAACATAAAAGACTCAGATCATAAGAAATATTCAGTGATTCTACAATGAGGCCCTAGCTGTCCCTAACACAAATTTCATGTAAAGAGTTGGTGAAAAACACTTATCCTCCAATGATGAGCAATGCAAAAGAAAGAGCCTGTACAAAGAAACCATAAGAAAAACATGATCAAAGGAAGAGGAAATATAAGTAACAGATAAAGAGCACAAACCAGATATATATATGTATATATATATATATAACCAAGGAGCAGAAGAAAATTGGAACAAACACGTCACCATGAAAAGTAATTTAAAAAAATACAGCAAAGGGCAATCACCAATCATAGTGAAGAGATTCAAAACTTCAGGGAACATAAGGTAAGAAAAATGGGTAAGAACTGTGAACCAGCATAGATCAGGAAACTCAAGGAAATGGAAAACATTAAGCTCTTGCAGAAATGAAGATGAAATTGAATGAGGTACACACAATAAGGTGCATAGAAGAGGGAAATAGAAGTGAGCAAATTGAAACAGAAATAAAGGAAGAGTTTAAAGGAATTAGAAAGAAACATTAGCTATGAAAGGAAGGCAGTGAAAGATTGGAGTACTCAAGGAAGAAAATTAAAATAATAGAACACATTTAGAAAACATTGCTGAAATGAAAGAAGATTTGTACCTATAGATTTGAAGAACATACTATATCCTCAGAAAATTGATACAGAGCAATCAGCACTGGTAATTTTAGTGAATGCCAGCTATACAGAAGTTTTGGGCAGCTACATAATGGGATTAAGTCTCTTGTAGAGCAAACAAATCATCTGGCTTTAGACATTGAGACCATATACAACATTGGAAAACCCTAAAGCAGAGCCCATGTAATCCTCAACAGGGCTTCATCTGAGGTGTACTGGGCCTGACAAATATTTTGGTCAGGACTCTTGTCTTAATGAAAAAGCTTTTCCCTTGAAAAAAGTACCACATTGACCAGTGGGAACAAGGATTCTTAAAGCTCATCAAGTCATCTGGTAGACCCCACAAACAGGGCAAAGGGTCAAAGAGCCTTTCTCTGTCTCCATATCTCCCAAATGGAGAGATATGATGGGGATCTATGCAGGTCCTGGACCAGTCTGGGTGCCTACATTGACTGTACTGGGAAACAAAATTTGTAGAAGACATTCAAAAATATTGGGTACCCTGAGGTCTAAGACCAGGACAGAGGTCCAGGTTTTGCCTGGGTCCAAGGACAGTACTGACTCTTAAGATAAAGAGTATGGCCCAAGGTTTTATACCCACAAAGGTTTAAACATGCAAGAACTATGGGAATGTTGCTCCCATGAGCCCAGAAATGACATGAAAGTCCACATCCAAAGGCTTAGCAGGGTGCACTGAAATGTGCTATGAACCTAAATAAAACCAGTGCAAGGAGGAGTGTGACAGAAATGAATGTAAATGTTGAATGCCTTCAAAGTGTTGAAATAACATACAACACACTTTGGGAGGGGTAAATGGAAAGAAAAAACTCTGCAATATAGAGAAAGTGCAGTGATCTTCCAATTATTAATAGCTAGGGTTCAAAATGCATCATTAACACTGACAAAACAATAGAGTCATAAAAATACTTGAGAATACAAAGCGTAGCATTAATAAAATTGACATCATTTAAAGAAATAATTGGTGAATGACTGTGAAGTTAGAATAAAAATACATCAATGTAATCATTGCTCATGATAGGAAATATATAAACACTTTACAAAGAAATAAAATATTATAAAGTATTATTTCTTAATATTAATATAAATTATCAATATTTAATATTATTAAGTAAATAATATTAGCTAAGCACTGGAACATTTATTTCTTCTAGCAGGAGATATATACACACAAAAAGAGTAAAGACAGTAAACAACAAAGTGAAAGATTTTCTAAAATCCACAAAAACAAAACATAGTTTAAAATAATATAATTAGGACTAAACATAACTGTCATACCAATAAATGTTAATAAAATAAACTTCCCCATTAAAATAAAAATCTTTAAGATTGGATCACAAAGTAAGGCATATCTTGATCAACAAGATTCAAAAAAGACTTAAAAATGGAAGATGGTCAATAATATGTCAGGGAAACACAATAAAAAAAGAATTAATGTTCATTATATTAACATAATACAAGGTTGAATTCAAACCAAAAACTCTTAAGCAAGAGAAAGAAAGACAATTCATAATACCAGATTATGCTGTGATCCCAATAAATTCCCTTAAGATTATATTTTGGAGTGGGATAAGCTCATTCAAAAGTTTGAGTGGAAACTAAAGAAGAATGAAAAGTCAAGAAAAACTTTAAAAAAAAATAATGAGAGGGTATTACTCCTTCCAGATATTATAACATACTCTAAAATTCAATAATATAAACTGTGTGCTATGAATGCTTTAACAGATAGCTCTATGGAACAGAAAAGGAAGACCATAAATAGACACAGATATTAATACATGTGGAAATTTAGTATTTGAAAATGGCACAACATAAATCAGTGAGTAAAAGACAGATATTCAATAAATGTTGAATCACCTAGTTAGCCATTTGGAAAAAAGATAAAGTTGGACACATACCTCAATCTTTACACCAGGATAAATTCAAAATGAATCAAGTATTTAAATATAAAAAGAAACTACAATAGAACTAGAAGAAACCATGATAGAATCCTTTATTGACCTTGCAAGAAGGCTTTTCTAACATTAACACAAAAAAAAACATAAAAAGTATTCATAAATG
This sequence comes from Cabassous unicinctus, assembly GCA_029593785.1. NCBI lineage: Eukaryota > Metazoa > Chordata > Mammalia > Cingulata > Chlamyphoridae > Cabassous > Cabassous unicinctus. Next base: position 24,896 of record JAQZBX010019496.1, on the reverse strand, counting down.
AACTTCAATATTTCATAAACCTTCAAAACAAAGTAAAAAAATTGAAGATGAGAACAAATATTTGTAATTCACTGCAAAAGGAGCTAAATTTCCAAATATATAAAATGAATCTATAAATAAATAATAGATAACAAAGGGTATGAAGAGAGATTTCCCTAAAAAAAGGAAATAAATAATTACGAAACTAAGAAAAACTCCCAATTATACTCATGATAAGAGAAATGCAAATTTAATCTACTCTTCAGCACCATTCTCACTTTCGATTTTGCAGAGATGAAAATTTCAGATCAGAACAAACTTTACTGAAAGCAGTTTGTGATATCTATCAAGATTATGAATGACAAACCATGTGAATCAGCTATTTAATTTCTAAAAATTTAGCCTACAGATACTTTCACAGATGTGTGAAATGATGTGTATAAAAGGCTGTTCATTGAAGCAAGTTTGTGATTGTTTTTCGTAGAGGAGGGATAGGAACATTCCTGGGCAGAGCAAACTGAGGTCAACCTAGAGACACTACACCTTTTGCCACCAATGGTTGCTCTTTATGGCTTGTTTCATGGTCACTTCATTGTAATGGTTAAGAATTCATTTCCTATGTCCAGTACAAATGACCTGCTTTAGCTTAAGTTCATCAATAGACAGACGATCAAAAAACCCACAGATCGCATACCCACTTAACAATGGTATTTGTATGCTGAGTACAACCAAATCACTCCTGAACTTTTTCTATTAAGGTGTTTTCCATTGTTTTCATCATTTTCTAGATATTTCTCTTTCCTCACATCCCTATTAAATAGAACTGACCTTTAAATGGACCCAGTCCTTGAGTTAAAGCATAAAAAAAGCAAAAGCACTAAGTATTTTTAGATTGTAATAAAGGTAGTGCCATGGTCCAACTCTCACATCAGTGCCAGAAAGAACTAGAAAGAAACACAAAATACTACAAAATATCCTGAAAAGTGTGTGACATGGATTAGGCTCCATGCACCCAAAGCCTACTCCTCTCTCCTTAATTGTTTTCTGTCTCATATTGTGGTTAATTATGAGACAGATCTGGGCATTGAGATGTAGGAATAATGCTTGGGGAGAAAAGTTTAGCCAGCTTCCTGCACAAAAGAATGGAAACTGCAACTAATATGAATATGGTTAGTGGTGAACACAGGGTCTCTTCCTGCTTTTCAGTCTCCTGGTATCACACTGGGTCTCTTAGAGGTTGCCACCCCCGACAGGGCATGTGTACACACAAGCATGATCTTCCTTCCCCCAAACTCACACATACACACCACCACCTCCACTTCCTCCATGAGGATAAGAGTCTTCTATTCTGCTGCTGGTTCTGAGATGAGCGTATCTGACTCTTTCTTTCTTTGGTTAAAAGAATCCACACAGACACCTAAATAATCTTCTAAGTAAACACCCAACCTTTTGCAGTTTCCTGTGGATATTAATTACAGATGATACCAGGGAAACCAATGACATTTTAAAAATAAAATAAATTATCAATCCAGAAATATTTTAAAGCCTATGGTAACAGATTTTTCAAGTATTCACTAAAATTTGTCTAAGTTCTTGTTATTTCTTCCCAATCATCTCTTAATTTTTCTCTATAGAGCCAATCCTACAAAGCCACTTGTCTCTTCTTACACACCTCTCTCTTTTCAATAAAGAAGTCCCAATTTTAGGTCTTACATGCACCATTAGTTTTAGTCAAAACTCCATTTCAGAGACTTAGTAGGGTAAGGATAGGTGGCAATGGACTTCAAATGGCATTCAGCTAGTATCCAAAAGAAAAAAGGAGGTGGGTGATGTGCTGTCAATATACTCTTGCTCCATATGGAGAAGTCTTCTCTGATTCCTCTCTTACATAGGCAACTCAGGGAAACTTGGAATAACTTTTTGGCTCTGGCATAGCTACAGAGACCCACATTCTCTGGTGGTCAATAAGCCCTTCCATGGATGAGAAAGTGTAGGAAGACCTGAGGGGTGCAGGTTCCCATGGAGAATACATTTACCTCCCACAAGACCTGACATCCGAAAAGCAATGGTTGGGTATGTCCAACAGTACGAGAAACCTCTTAAAATTGTTCATGAATGGGATATTTTGCTTTAATATAATTTTTCTTTTAATTTTTTTTATTTTTAAAGAAGCTTTAGATTACATAAATGTTACATAAAAAATATAGGGGATTCCCATATGCCCTACTCCCTCCCTTCCCACACTTTCCCACATTAATAACATCTTTCATTAGTGTAGTACATTTGTTACAATTGATGAACACATATTGCTACTAACCATGGACTATAGTTTACATTATAGTTTACACTCCGCCCCACACATTTTTGTAGGTTATGACAAAATATATAATGGCTGTATCCATCAATGCAACGTCATGCGGGACAATTCCAATGTCCCAAAAATGCCCCCATATTACACCTATTCTTCCCTCTCTCTCCCTCCATTACCTCTGGTGGCTACTACCTATATATCAAAGATAAAAGTTCTATATTTGTTAAATATATGTCCCAGAGACTTAAATCTTTGGTCTTTTCATGTGCCAGTTGAGCCCTGAATCTCAGCAGAGTTGCAACATCTACTCTCCAGTTCATTGGACTCACTCAGGACAACTAACAAGGAGATGATGATGGACAACGCCCATCCCAAGGAAGGGAGAGTGTCTTCAACTGCAAGCAAGATAGTTCCATCCATCTGCCCCATGGGATCTAAACCTCCTCTAAATTAGAAACAGAGTGGGCATCACTGTCCCCAAATCCTCAAGACTGAGTAATGAGCAATGGACTAAAGTAGACTTATTATTTTATTATAGACTTATTATTATTCTAGCAATGGAAGAACTTTTATCATTGATATAAAGGAAGTGGCTTTAATATAATTGAGTGGCTATTTTCTCTGTGTGGAAAATGAAAGAATAACACATCACATTATAATTTTATTAATTTCTTTCTTATTTCAGATAATCCTGTCTTCTCCATTAGGTTAATCCACATGCCAGAATTGTTTAGACCTTGATTCTCATACTAAGACACAAGAATCTTCATATGCCCAACATTCAAAATAAAAACAACTGTTCCATGAATATTGTATTATTTTTATTAGTGCCTTGAGCTATAAATAGAAAAAATATGGTTTCTTAGGCAGTGGTTAATTGGGAAGGCTTTAGAAGTTGGCAGGTCAGATTCAAATCCTGGCCCTCCACCTAATGTCTGAGTAACCTGAGTTAAGTTGCTTAGCCTTATTATCTAACCTGCATTTTCTTGATCAGAAAAATAAGGTGGGGGTTGGTAATAATACTCATCTTTCATGTTGAAAGAATTAAGTGTGACAGTGTAGTGTATTTTATATCATGGTTCGTGATATAAATAGTTAAAGTCCAGTAAATGGCATCTATTATTTCAGGAAATATTAGCTTTGAATGCAGAAAAAAGTATTACCTAAGACTAAAAAATATGTTAGTATCTCCACATACTCTAGAACCCTGGCCAAGATTGACCAAAGTAAAATTGTGAAGTCTGTTAGGCTCACATTTGATTCCCTCTCCAATTACCATTATTTTTGTATTAAAAATTGACTCTCCAAAATAGATTATTGGCAACTTCATTTCTGAGGGACCCACAGAGGAGATCTTCATGGCTCTGGACTACAAGGGCCACTTCATGTGGGGAAAGAGGGCTTGAGAATCAAGAAATGATATCCATGCAAAATATCTTCAAGAAGGACACATATTCCATCATGTCAATGGACATCAGGTCTGCAAATCAGATATATGTTCCCACTTGGAGCAAGGAGAGAAAATGTGGAGATAAGGAATTGGATTTTTCCAAAACCAGAATTCAGGCCGGGAAAGTGTTCTTAAAAAACAAGAAATGATATACATGCAGCATATCTTCAGGAAAGGCACATCTACCATCATGTTATTGAAGCCAACATCTCATACTCAAAAGAATTGTGTTACATATAGTGAATTGCCAGAAGATTTTACTCACAGAGTGACTGAACATGTGTTAACTCACAAGGGAAAGAAAACCTGCTTCAGCAATCTATTTGTAAAAGCCTTTGGTGACCAGTTATCTTTTAATCAACAAAAGCAAATGTGCAATAGAAGTAAATTATATGAGTGCCATCTAACTAGTAAATAGTTTATTAACTATTTACACATTAAAATGGAACTTACATCAGAGAGAAACCCTATGAATGTCATCTATGTGGGAAAGCCTTCACTCAATGTTCTTCCCTGAGAGAACATAAGAGACCTCACACTGGAGAGAAGCCTTATGAATGTCATCTGTGTGGGAAAGCCTTAACTCCAAGTTCTGTCCTGAGACAACATGAGGAAACTCATACTGGAGAAAAACTCTATGAGTGCCATATATGTGTAAATCTTCAGTCATGTTCTGACCTTAGATTAAATGAGAGAATTCATACTATAAATGTTTCGAATATGGAAGATATTTCAGCCCTTGAGTTAACCTTTAGACATACTAGAGAACTTACACACTGAAGAAACACTGTAACAAATATGGTAGAGCCTTTAGTCATCCTGGCTGCTTCGTCAATTTAAGCCAATTCATATTGGAGAGAATAGATATAAATGTCACCTATGTAGCAAAGTCTTTAGTTGATGATGTGATGATATACAATATGAAGGAACTGATAATATAAATGTAATGAAAGTGGGTGTTTCTTCACAGCTACCACAGTGGTTCCAGCTGCAGCATTATGCATGAAAATTTCTGTCTCATTTCCAGAGTATATGTCTATGATGGTTTTTGCCTATGACAAAACTCATCTCCTTTTTGAGTTTTGCAGTGTGTCTTCTATGAACCAAGTTGTACCATCAGTAGGAATGACTTGTCATCCACTGTATTGATTTCTCTGCAGAGGCCTGGGATTTTTGCCACTTGGGCATTTGTATCTAAGAGATACATGAAGATTTGCATGCCCCCTTTCCTCATCCACCCTAACGGGGACACAGGGTTTCTGATCCCTGGTGGGGACCCAAAGTCTTTGGCTCCATCTCTAAGCATTCTTTTTAAAGGGAGTAAGATCAGAGTACAGGTGATGGGGAACATCCATCCTATCTGACTCACGCTCACAGTCAGAATTGTCATCCTCACCATCCTGGTCCATGCACAAGGAAGCCATAACAACCCATGTGCTCCTTTTTCCTGAGCTCATTGGGCAGCTCTGCAGAATTCTAAACCCTTGAGCTCTCTCCTTCTGCTCTTTTAAGGCTTATAATAAAGTCTTAATCTCTTACTTACCACCTTCTGCCCCATAACATTGGCAGTTTTTCTGTAGGGATCACATCTATTTCTCCTTTGTCTATCCCCTGCTCTGGTAACCAAAGCCACATTTCTCTGTGAGTAGGCCAGGCCTGCCCCCTCCTTTGTCTTTCCTTGGTAGTTCTTTGGTCCCCTTTATGGTCCTTCTGGCATGGCTTCCCATTGCTGGGCTTCTATCCTTCTGAGCCACCTCAGTGAAAATGGCTGATGCTATGCAGCTGATTCCACGCCAAAGCAGTACATTGTGCTGGATCTTTCCTACCACTTCACCCACCACTGTCCCCAGAGACAACAGAAAGGATACAGGAGTCTTTTCCTGGGCAGGTCTTCATTTCATTAATGCCTCCAAAGCCAGTACTGTATCATCCAGGTCCTGACCAGGAGTGGAATGATGTACCCAAAGGTCTTTCCTTTACCCAAAGGGCAGTTATGGCCTTATGAACAGTCTTCCAGGGGATTTTACTTTTGGGGAAGTCACTCACAGTTGGGAATATTGCTGTCATGGTCCCAGATTTCCAGACTAATAGTGATATAGGATTGCCTCCATCCCTGTCCTGTTGGTTGTCCTGCTCCTTGCAAGCAAAAATACACTGCAGCAGGAGGTTAGCTTCCCCAGGATACATCTAAGTCTGTAACTTGCACTCATTGAACAGATGCACTAACAAAGCCACATGAAATTCCCTTGTCTTCTGCCCATATCTGTCTTTTAAATAATGTATTTCACTTTCCAGAAAAGATCTCATTTCAACAGTTCCATTTTAAGTAATGTCGGTTTGTTCTGTGTTGAGTAAGTCTAACTTTGGACCTGAAAACAACCCTGACTTGGTGGAGCTCCCTGTACAGGGTCTGAAACTTCCCTTGGGAGTCATTTGAAACCCTTGAGACACTGTTGGGATTAGCAAGTGGCATCAGAGTGTGCAAGTTGCCAGAAGCCAGAGTACAATTTCCCTACTCTTCCTTGGATCCATCTCCTGCCTTTCTGCCCTAATATACCACACCATTTTGTCACTGTTCACATGGAGATTGCTTCCATCTCATTTGTGTTCATGTGGCTAGAAGGAAGCCACAGGGTTGGTCCAGGTACTATAAAATAACGCCCATGACTTGGCCACACAGTCTCCAGTGAATGTTTATGCAATTCTCTTGGCAAAAGGGGAAGGATTGTTCCATCAGGCCACCATCTGCTAGGGAATGTCTTTTATCTCCAGGCACTCCTGGGAAAGAAGTGAGCCCATGTTTATCATCCCATCCCATGAGCCAGACTAACAAATCTACTCCAAAGCATAGGGTTTATTTGTGGGTCACAGGGAAAAGTGGCAGGTTTCACTTACACTTCCTTTTCCACATTATGTTTTACTTTCCATATATTCTGAACCTGTAACAAGTTCATTCTATTTCTGTTGATTGATATTTTTTCATTTGAATTAGATATAGAGAATGAGAATTTGTGAGAGGCAAATTCTCTCAAGGAAATATAAATTATAACTATTCCTTCAGGATGCTATTTATTCCTATAACCTCCTTCAACTGAAGTTTAAATGAATTTTTATTATTTAGCCACCATAAGAAATTTGGTTAGAAATGCAAAGCCATGTAATCTACCTGAAGTTAAAGCTCATTCTGATTGTTGGCAGATATCAGTTCCTTGCTGTACTGAGACACCTGTTTCTTTACTGGAAGTCAGCTAAGGGTCATCCCCAGCTTCTAAAGATCACCCATATTCTCTAGCTCGTGAGCACTTTCCTCCATCTTCAAAGCCAGCAACTGTGTGGTCAAGCCCATCTCACTCTTCAAATCTATCCTCCTTCTCTTGTCTCCTTCCTCAGCTTGGAAAGGTTCTGAGCTTTAAGAACTCATGTGATTTGATTTGACCTACAGAGAAAGTTCAGATTACCCAGGTGAATCTCCCCATCTCATAGTCTGTACCTTTAACCATATCTGCAAACTTCCTTTTTGCCATTTAGGTAATATATTCACAGGTGCTGGGAGCAAGGTTATAAACATATTTAGGGGCTGTTATTCTGCCTACTACCCACTAAACTAAAACCTTCATGCACAGATAGTATTATTTTTAGAAGTTAATATTCTTTGAATGCCAGTCATTTTGAAGTGAAAATATTTAGATTCATTGACCTGGATCATTTTAAGAAAGATAAACTTAATAACTCATAATGGGCTTAAATTATATATTTTTAACTTTTATAATAATTTATGTCTATTTTCTAAGGTTTGGGCTAAAATACTATTTTTTAAACCTCTTAGATCTACTTAACTGTTAAAGTTGGTAATGTATCACTTCATATGCAGTCTTAATGACAAACAGCTTACTAAACTTTTAGTATATTGTGGTAAGCATAATGTCATTTTATAAATCATATCTTTATGGAAAAATAAGACTCAGTGATAGTTGTGGCAATACTTTTGTGCAGATTTGCTAAAAATGAATATCAGCTCTTAGTTAATGGGAAGATGATTATTAAGGAATATTAGCAGAAACATCATTTGGTTATTTATATGCAATAGCCACAAATATCTTTTTATAAATTCAAAGAGAAATAAAATGTTTTCTATAATTTTTGAATGTCATACTTACATTCAGTTGATTTCTCTTCTCTGGCTTGGGCTCAGCTCTCCTCTACTCCTTTGGCCTCTTCATATCCGTGAACTTGGTCTCAGTTCTAGTGCACTGTTTGTGTCTGTCAATCATAGTCTACGATGGTCCTTACACTGCTGGCTTTGTCAACTCTCTTGCACCCTCCTCCAAGACTAGCCTCAGTGTACCAGGGGCAGCATGGTTGGTCCCCTCACCCACAAATTTCTCTCATTTCTGCCTCCTTCCCAGGCAGGCTTACCCCAGTTTCTCTGCCTTCAGGGAATCCCTTGTCCCCATCCCTTGCCTCAGAGCCATCCCACAAGGTCCCCTTGGCTTGGTCTGCTCCCTTAGTTTCTGCTCTTCACTTTGCATCTCCCCCTTCTCTATTCTTGCCTCAAGACCCTGCTCCTCATCTGTCTCAGTTCACCTCCTGTGGATTGTTCCTTCTTCTATGACCTTGACCCCACCTCTTGGGCCCCCATTCACCTCAGTCAGCTCCCCCCCCCATTAATTACCTTGTCCTCCCAGGCTCTTTCACCTTTCTGCTCCTGTCTCATTCAGCTCTTCTGCCCCTCAGCCACTGACCTTTCCCAGCTCCACCCTGGACACCTGCACCCTCCCACCATAAAGATGAAGAGAAAGCCCCTATCCTCACTGAGCCTATCTTCTTCTTCTACCTGTGTTCACCCTTTCCCAAATTAGCTCCAGATACCCATGCCGCAGGTCACCCAAGTTCTTCTCTCTTGCAGGCTCTTCTCACTTAGGACGACCCTTACACCTCCCACCTGCCTGGAATGCTGTGACCTGTCTCCCCACTTCATGCCTCAAATCTCCCTCCACTGCTGCTCACCTCATTGGCCTCCAACTTTTTATTCTTCCCCTCAGCTCACATTCACCCCACCCAGCCCTCGCCATAGGAACCCTATAAGCCATGTCAGTTAACACCATGGTCGGTATGGGTCTCATCATACTTCCTGATGCCTCATCTCTCAGGAGCTCTCACTGTTTTTTCCCAACTTTCAGGTCTCCATCCCTGTCCCAGTGCTCCCTCCCCTACCTATTGCTGCCCAGTCACACTAATTTGCTCAAAAACCTGTGAATGGGCTGTGGGTACTGTTATAAGGAGGGCCACTGAGCAGTGGATAAGAAGAGACTTATCATTTTCTGAGTTGGACACATTAGAACCAGTTTTGGAGACATTTGTTTGTCCTTCACACACTTGTATATTTTGACTTCAGAAAGCTTCAAGTTTCACCCAAGTCACAGAGGAAAGTTTCAGGAGTTTTTGAGGTCTTTCTTTGTCATTTGGGATGTTTAGTCTGTGTGTAAATGCAGTGGGAAGCATTGAAGCATACCAGGGGTAGAAAAACCTGGGTTCCATCATCATCTGAGGTCACAAGGCTAGGTGACAGGGATGATCGCAGGTTCATGGTGATAAATCTACATCCACAAGGATGCAGAGTGTCGTCTCATAATATATGATTGTTATTTAAATGTTATTAATTTTTCATAATGGGCAGTAGTGCTCAAGGAATAGGGAGTTTATTAAACAGTTGGTTCTTCAGGGAGCCCATGCATGCCCCTTTCATTCATCTACAGCCTCTGCTGCAGTGCTAAGGGAAGAGGAGATGTGCCCCTCCCAATCAGATGATCCTAGAATGGCTGCTATTTATCAGCTTGAACTCTGCTGTTCAATAACCCACATTTTGCAGAGATGATTCAAGTCACGAGGATGTGCTGCAACAACACTAAGGATGATTTCCTCTTCCCACATGGAAGACCACAGTCAGAGAGCTCTACAGTAAATGCACTGAAACCTTGAAGGAAGGAACCCATTGTTAAGTTCATAGTGATAGACCCTGAGAGTGTGTTTGCTTCATTGCTATTCTGTGAGTAACTGCTTTTAAAGTTACTTTGAGATGATATATGGCAACACTGAGAAAATGATTTCCTTTAAAACTCTTCAATGTTTCTGTTAATTTGGGCAACAGAAAACACTGAAATTCTGTAACAGAGTTTGACTTAATGTTGGAACTCTCATAAGAGTTGGAAGTGTGTGAATTAGGACAATTTCTCTGCAAATGTTTTGGCAGTTTATACAAAAGATAAACATAATCATGTTCTGTGACTCCTTGGTCACTTCCAACAGGAATTCTTTCATGTGGTCTCCAAACACATGGACAAGAATGTTCAAAGCAGCACTATTTATAATAGCTAAAACTTATAATATTCACATATGCCCATTAACTGTATAATGGATAAATAAGAGATAAATAATAATATCCAGCAATGTGAATGTATGATTTACAAATCCATAAATAACTGGGATGGATTGTACAGATATCATGTGAAACAAAAATAGTAAGACGCAAAAGGGCATATAGTCTGCAAATTCATTATTTACATAATATAATGAATCTGTACTAACATGGGTTGCAGCAAGAGTTGTTTTTAAGGTTATAAGGTCTGACTGTTATCACAGGGTGACTTGGAAGGTGCTAGCGATGTATGTTTCCCTATCAGGGTGCTAGCTGCAATGATTTCAAGAATTTGTTTATTCTGAATATTTCAATAAAAGTCTTTGAAAAGGCGGATATAAAAAAAGATCTTTGGCAGGGTGTGGTAGTTAGCATTGGATTTAGGATTGCTGAAACAGAAACCATGCCATCCTTCCATATTTTCCATTTGATAAATTATCTAAAACCTTAAATCTCTGTTTCATCATGATTAAATAGGAAATATAACATTATTTATATTGTTATAAACTGTCTCACAATGCTGCTGTAAAGATTAATGACAATTTGTACAAAATAATTTTAAAAGTATTAAAGTATCAGTTATATTGCTCTTGGGATAAAATATGATTAACTCAGAATGAACGTTATTGAGACTATAAAAAGTTTTAAGAAGGATACTTGCACTTTAGCATGAAACCAACATTTAAGTACATGGAATGAAATGACAGGGGTGGAATTTGAAGTATTCCCTGTCTTCACATTTTAGCCTAGAGCCTCCTGAACTTCCCACCACTCTTGTAGGAGTTTGGCAGTTTGATATAGTTATGAATTCCAAAAATAGATATTGGATTATGCTTGTAAACTCGTCTGTTAATCTGAGCATGATTAAGTTATGATTAGGGTGTTAACTGGGCCACATCAGTAGGGCATTGAGCCCCAACCTTTGGTGGGTGGGGTTTCAAAGATAAAAGACATGGCAAAGGACAGTGTTGGAGCAGTTTTGAGTTGGAGTTGTGATGCGGAGTCTTGAGCTGGAGCCCCGGGGAAGTAGCGTACAGAGGAGCTTGGTCATGAGGAAAGAGAGAAGGCCCTGGGAAGAGAAACAAGCCATTTGCCTGATAGTCTACAGCTGGCCTTGTGGCACAAAGCAAGGCTGAGCCAAGAGAGAGGCAAGCCCCGGGAAGAGAGGAACCCAAGAAGTCTGAACCCTTGCAGACATTGGCAGCTGTCTTGCTCCAACACGTGGCAATGGACTTTGGTGAGGGAAGATATTTATGCTTTATGGCCTGGTAACTGTGGACTTCTACCCCAAATAAATACCCTTTATAAAAACCAACCGATTTCTAGTATTTTGCATCAGCACCCCTTTGGCTGACTAATATGACTCTCTACCATGGAAATCTCTTTTTATCATCTTTGCCACTAGCTTTTTTTCTTACCAATCTTTTATATCATTTCCTCTTGGCTCACAATTTTTACGTTCATTTCTTCTCTATTCTCTTCAATCTTGCATGGAAAAATATCTTGTCTGTGACACCAATCAGAATTACTCTTGGTACAGCTGGTGAGATTTTGATGCCACTCTTTGCTCAGTTCTGCCTTAATGACCTGCCTTTTCCTTCCAGTAGATAAATGACATGCCTGAGACTTTACATGTTCCATGAACTACCTCTGATCATGATCTCTTTATTTTCTCCAAGTATCATATAAGGGTCATCACTTAAGAGACCTTAGAAATGGCCCTGAGATGTGAAGGAACATGGCCAAGGCCTTAGTCAATTAGTAAATGAGCACGATTGAGCTCATGCCTTCAGCCTTGGGTTCAGTGCCATTTAAATGGCATTGCATTGGGAATAATTGACTTTTGGAAAAGGTGTTATCTTTCTAAATTAAGTCTTTTCACTCTCAGACTACCTAGAACCCAACCACCTCTCCACAAGTAGCAATGATGTACCTGCCCTCCTCTCACAACCTCATTTCTTTGAAAAGTTATTACACAAATATTTGTTCCTTCATGCAAAATGATTATAGACATATAACTAGAAAGAGTCCCAAGAGTTCCCCACTTTCAACTTCTAACCAAAAAATGTGCTAAAACCCTGAGGTCTACCCAGGGCTATTTTCTACAGACCAACTGATTTATGAGGAAAAGGATGAATGCCATGATCCAAGAGCTATTACAGTCAGTTTTATAGGTCCTTCTACCCCTTCTACTCCAAGACTCTGCCTTTTCCTACTACCATCCTCAAAGCCTCCTTCATATCCTTGTTCTTTGGGGGATATATCAGAGAATTGAGCATGTGGGTAATTATAGCATAAAAATGGCAATGAACTTTCTTCCACTATTGGTTTGAGGTATGTGTAGATGGCAGAACCATAAAAAAAGGAAACCACCAAGAAGTGGAACCCACTAGAATATACCACATTGGGATGCATATGACAATATGGATGAACTTTGAGGATATTATGTTGTATGAAATAAACCAGACAGATAAGGACAAATATTGTATGGTCTCATTAATATGAACTAAATATGATGAGTAAACTCATGGAATTAAATTCTAGAGTATAGGTTAGTAGAAGATTAACTGTGGGTTGAGAAGGGGGTCCTCATGCTTAATGTATGTAGAATATTTTATAAGGTAGATTGTAAATGTGGGGAAATGGATAGGGTTGATGGTAACAGATTATAGTGAATATAATGGGGTAGTCTAGGGAGGTTAATGTCAATTGAAAGAAAGCTAGTGGATAATCTAGGGACTTCGTAACAGTGACTTCAGTGGTGGATGATCATTGTGGTTAGTAGTACAAACAAAAGAATGTTCCTCTATTACAGGCATTAGGAATATGGAGATACATGGAAAAATACAACTAATGTTATGAATAGAATATAGTTAATAATATTGAAATATTTTACAGCAATGGCAAAGAAAGTACTTATCAATATTAGCATTCAATAATGCGTGTATATACAGTGGTATAAAGATTTTTGCTTTTGGAGTAATGAAAACATTCTAAAATGGACTGACCTGGTGACAGCACAACTCTGTGATTTAATGGTAGCCCCTGAGGGTACCCTGTGGATGGATTAAACAAGGCAGGGCACCCCTGTGTTGAATGATGGTCTGTCATTTACAGTACAAATCTGAGAATGTTCTCTCATGAACTGTAACAAATATATAATACAAACAAATGGTGTTAATAACAGGATGCTTTGTGGGAACAATACGTCAAATTTAAGCTATGGACTATAGATAGCAGTAATGTTATGATGATGTTCTTTCATCAATTGTAACAAATGTGTCACAACAATGTAAGATGTTAGTGGTAGAGCAATGTGGGGAATCCTGTGTGATATGCATGATTGTAAACTCACTTCTCAAATTAAAAAATCACAAAGAGATACAGTTTCACACCCACTATATTGGCTATTATTTTTATTTCAAAAAAAAAAGCAAAATAATAAATATTGGTGAGGAGCTAGAGAAATTTGGATTCTTGTGATTTGCTGATTGGAATGTAAAATGGTGAACACTGTGGAAAATTGTATTCATGGTTCAAGAAAAGTTAAGCATAGAATTTCCACACAACCTGGCAACAATACCACTCCTACCCAAAAGCATTGACAACAGAGATTCAAACAGATATTCTTACGCCAACATTCATAGAATTATTCACAATTCCAAAAGGTGGAAACAACTCAAGTATACATCAACATGTGAATGGATAAACAAAATGTAGTATGTGCATACAAAGAATATTATTGAGCCGTAGAAAGGAAAGAAGTTCTGATACATGCTACAGCAGGGATGATCCTTGGAAACATGCTAGACATAAAGTAAAAATAATGTATGATTCCAAGTACATGAACTATTTAGAATTAGCAAATTCATAGAAACAGAAAATAGATAAGAGGTTATAAGGGACCAAGAGGAGAGAACGCTAGTTAGTTATCACTTATTGGGTATAGATTTTATATTTGTAGTGATGAAAAGGTTTTGGTAATGTATGGTGGTGATGGTAGCACAACGTTGTAAGTGTAATTAATGACACTGAATAGTTTACATATAAATGGTAAAAGGGTAACAAATTAAAAAAAGAAATGATGGTACACATTCGAGACATACAAGATCTCAAAAAATTTTACTTCCCACATATTCTTTCTTGGAAAGCTATAGGAGACAGTGCCACCAAAACAAGAAAGTGAATTAAGAAAGAAGCAGAGATCTTGGGTTTACAGCTGTATACTTCACACAAAAGGCACCCAATACAGACTGGATCAAGCCAGAGGCCTCTAGAAGAGTTTCTCTACAAAGAATTATTTGCAGAATATCTAATATGAATGAAAACATTCTGAGGAGATTCAGACATTTGACAGAGTTTGAGGTTGGTTTATTGGTAAGTTCTGTATGTAGAAAACAGCAAGATAAAAAAACATAGTAATTTATAACTTCAGAGAAAACAACTGTTTTTGGAGAAATTGGGGATTAACTATACTTTACCAACTAGCTTAACTCTAAAGTGCTTTTAGAGTCATAATAATTTAATACTGAAAATTGATCATCCCACTTCAAACTGTAAGTATGCTGAGATGATGAACAGTGTGCACATATGCAGGTGGGGCGTGAAAGGGGAGAATTAAATTCACATGGACCATTTGAAAAAATATTTACTATTAACTGAAAAATCAAGAGTAGAGTAGAAGTACGTGTGTATTACTGAGATTCTGAGATAAAACAAAAGGAGTTGAAAATTAAGAAAGTTGAAAGTTATTGCTTTTAAGGTAAAGGAAAATTGAGGTGCATTCATTTTAGTATATTTTATAGAATTAGTTGGTTTTTCAAATACTCTGAGCATGTATAACTTTGATAAAAATAAAATATTTTATAAATCACTTCAGAAAAATGTGGCAAAAGAGCACACAAACAGTATATGGATAGAATGGAAATAGGATGTAGGAAAGAGATGATACTGCACAAGAACTTATTGGAAATTTAACCAGCCAATAATGAGCACAACCTCAAGAAATACAAAATTTTCAGGAAGCTGGTCTTGTTTAAATTTGTTTAACAACATAAAAGAATTCTTGGCAAATGTATTGCTTTTGCCAGTACCCATGAATATCCATGAAAGTCACAATTATAAGGAAGAGAGGAAATCATAGTGAAGATGTGATTATTTAAAAGAGATTACATAGCAAGTCAATGCCCAACCTAATACTCAATCCCAAATCTACAGCTTCTCAAGAAAGTTTCTTTGGAAAGTTCCTCCAATTCTCAGAGTGTAATCTAGGAAAAGCCTATGTTTCCTCTTTTTTATTTCTGCATCACCAGCTTCCTTATTGCTTCCTTGACATCTCTGTTTCTCAAAGTGTAGATAATGGGGTTGATCAAAGCTGGAATCAGATTATATAGCAGTGCCACAAACTAGGTCACATCATGAAAGAGCTTTGGCTTAGGAGTCACGTACACATAGATGATAGTACTGTAGAAAATGGACACCACCGTGAGATGGGAGCCACAGATCCCAAAGGTCTTCTGTCTCCTTTCAGGTGTTTTTATCTTCAAAACACTATGGGCAATATGCTTATAAGAGACCAAGATCAGTGAGAGAGGAAAGACAAGGAAGATGCTACTTAGCATCATAATCTCCTTCTTGTAATTTGTGGTGTTCACACAAGCCAATTTCATCATTGGTTGTGTCTCATAATAGAAATGGTTTATCCAGTTATGGCCACATCGGGGAAGGGTCATTGTGATAGGGGTGTGGACCAATGAGTTGCTGAAATCAATTAACCAGGATATGCTGGCCAGTGTCCAGCACAGCTTTGGTGGCATGAGGGTGAGATAATAATGGAAAGGCTGGCAGATAGCAACATAGCGATCATATCCATCATGGCCAGAAGGACACACTCAGTGCCCCCCGGACCCAGGGTGAAGAGAAGCTGGACAACACATCCAGCAAAACTTATGGATTTGTATGGCCCCCCGAGATTGACCAACATCTGAAGACTAATACAGGTCACATGAATGAGGTCGATAGAAGAGAGATGAGTGGGGAAGAAATACATGGGTGTGTGGAGATGGGGGTCCAGGCAGGAGACCAGGATAATGGTCCCATTGCCCATGAGTGATAGAAGGTAGAATATCTAGATGAATACAAATAAAATCCTTTGAAGTCATGGCTGATCCGAGAAGCCCACCAAAATGAAGCTTCCTCCAGATGTGGAATTGTCTCTTCCTATCACCTTCTGGGTGACCTGAGAGAAAAAGAAAAACATCATTTGACCACTGTGCTCTGTGGTGGATGAGAATACTGCATCAGACTAAGTTTAGTAGAAAATATCTATGCATCCATTTCCCCTTCTCTTAGCCCGGCAAGAGACAGCTAGCCAAATTAGAAGTCTCTTAATTAGACATAGAAAATGACATGAGTGAAAGAGAATGCTAACAAACTCTTACAGGAAATGCCTCATAGCACAATTCTCTCTACAACCTTTTCTCTTTTAACATTCATTCCTTATTTAGCCTCCTGTCCCTAAGTGCCTAGAATTAAATTGCTTCATACTTTGTAAGATCACCTTCTATACCTCCTAAATTACCTGTTCTGTGTCCAATACACACTTATCTAATTGCCAGTTAAACATCAACCAAATCATAAAATCTCCCAATGAGATGAAAAGCAATATAATTGCTTACACTAAAGGCAGAAATTTACCTATGTTACAGTGAAAAGGGACACCCTCTGCAGGACCCAAGTTTGGAGAAATCTATATTGTTGATAGAAGGACATGACTCAAAAAGGCAGTCAGATAAGGAGAAGGAAATGACTCAGTCTTGTGCCTACATATTCAACCTGTTGATCCCAATAATCTAGTGCACAAAGAGTGGACCAGACTTTCCATCCCCTGTCCTTACCACACCCTTTTCTTGTGACACCTCAACTTCATCATAGCTTCATTCATATTTGTTTTGCTCTTATTACATCTTGATAAAAACACAACAGCTGTATGGGAATTCTGCACATGAACATGATTGTTTTGTAAGCTCACAATATTATTTCATTTAAAAAATAATAGGGTGGATTAGGGAAATAATACACCGAATGTAAGATATGGGCTATAGTTAGTAAGACTTTGATGATATTCTTTCATAATTTGTAACAAATGTCTCACAACAATGCAAGGTGTTGATGGTGGGTTGATGTTTGGGATCCCTGTATGATGTTATGCATGTTGGCTTTGTAAGTTCACAACACTTATTGTATATAGAGGTTCATGTATGAACGATATAAAAAATAATAAAAATAGGGTGGGTTAAGGGAAAAATACACCAAATGTAAGATACTTTGGCTAGTAATATTTTGAGGATGTTTTTTAATAATTTGTTAAAAATATTTCACAACAATGCAAGGTATTGGTGGCAGGGTGAAATATGAGAGCCCTGTGTGATGTTATGCATGTTTGTTTTATAATTTCACAACTTTTATTATACACTTATGGTTTATATATGATTATGTATGAGTCATATACTTCAATAAATGTTTTAAATGATAAAAAAAAAAAGCTAAGTGACATTAAACAAGCCAATTATGCTTTCTAGGAAAAAAATACGCTAGTGGAAAACTGAGAGTTGTACTTCTTCTGAACCTACAACCAGAAAGAAAAGTTTGCTTGAAAGTAGTAATAGCAATATCCATGACTGGTGAAGTGTGGGAAAAATGTTCAGTTTGATATTTAAGGTTAATTCCTGGCTCCTATCCAAAGCACATAAAAGATAAGTCTGTACTCTCAGTAATTCCCATTTCAAAAAGCTCCCATTTTATGGTGGTCAAAATGGCTAAATATGTATTGTAGTTTGTATGCAAAAATAGTCACATAGTGAGTTCTTTGCATCTCCGGAGGGGCCACTTTTTATTCACATTTAAAAAACTGGGTAGAAAATATATTCCATCTGTACATCAGAGGTTCTCACATGTGTGCATGAGAATCGCCATGAGGGTTTGTTAAAACATAAATTGCTCGATCTCACCCCCAGCATCTCAGATTTGGTATGTCTGAGCTGGGATACAAGAAATTTCATTTCTAACAAGTTCCCAGGAGATGGTGATGCTGCTGGTTTGGGATCACACTCGGAAAACCACAGTCTTAACTTTTAAAATATTCCGGAGTAATCTCCAGACTATATTACTTTAACTAGAGACACAGCAGCTCTTTCCCTAATGAAATAATTAATTAAAGGTTGATGAAGAAATGATAATAATGGCATAATGTTGAGGAGGGAGTGAAGAGAGGATACTTGGAAAGATTATTCTGCTGCTACTGATCTCAGAAAGAGGCAAAAAAAAAACAACAAGATGCTTTTTAAAATAGAGAAGGGCACTCTCAAGTCTAAATCCTAAACTCCTTATTTGCAGAGGAAGAGACCATGTACACAGGCTTAAGACTATCTCCTCCAGGAACCAGGTGGCAAAGAAAACCATGGATCCAATACCCACTTAACAATAGGGTTTATATGTGGAATACAATGAAATCATCCCTGATCCATTTCTTATAATGTTTTCCATGGTTTTTATGATTTTCTGGGTGTTCTCTCTTTCCTCAATCCTTGTTAAATAGAACTCCCCTTCAAATGGATCCAGTCCTTAAGTTAATGTATAAATATGTTTAGGTTGCAATAAATGTAGTGCCATTATCCAACTCTCTCATAAGTCTTAGGCAGAACTAGAAAGAAATACAAAACCCTCCAAAACATTCTGAAAAGTGTTTGACATGGGTGAAGTCTCCATGCCCCAAAATCCACCTCCTTAATAGTTTTCTGTTTCACACTGTGGTTAATGATGAAGCACATCTGGGCATTGAGAAACATGAGTAATGCTTGGGGAGAAAAGTTTAGTCACCTTCTTGCACATACAAAAGTTTGGAGATTGTAATCAAGATGAATGTGATTAGTGCTGAACACCGGGTCTCTTCCTGCTGCTCAGCTTCTGGTATTACACGGGGTCTCTTAGAGGTCAGCCCCCAGTGCATGTGTGTGAATTTGCATGATTGTCCTGCTCTCCCCCCACACAGACACACCCACACTTACCAGGACCACCATCACCATCTCTGTGAGGATAAGAGACTTCTTTTCTGCTGCTGGTTCAGAGATGGTTGTATCTGAAACTTCTTTTCTTTATTTAAAATAAAAAATTCCCCATATACCTGAACTATCTACTAAGTAAGCACCCAACCTTTTGGGTAGTTTCCTGTGGATTTCAATTAAACTTTATACCAGAAAAATTAATGACATTTAATAAATAAAATAAGTTATAAAGTCCATGAATGCTTTCAAGCTTACAGTAACAGATTTTTCTAGTATTTTTGAAATATTTCTAAAGTCTTTATTCTTTCTTCCTTATTAAATAAACACTTAATTTTTCTCTTTAGAGCTTATCCTACACATCCTCATCCATGTCTTCTTCTCTCCATTGTTCTTGTTTTTCAACAGATAGCCCCCAATTTAACTCTTGCATGCACCAATCATTTTTGTCAAAACTCCATTTAGGAGAAATATCAGTTTAATGATAGTTTTCATACAAGGCCAGGGTCTCCCTATTGAGATGCAGACCAGATCCAAGGGGGCATGGACATTAGAGACTCCAAAAATTGGGGGTTAAAGCTTACAGTTTCCAGGCCATAAAGCATAAGTTACTTCCCTCACCAATGTTTGCTGCTATGTGTTGGAGTAAGATGGTTACCAACATTTGCCAAGAGTTCAGCCTTCCTGGGTTCCTCTCTTCCCAGGGCTAGTTTCTCTCTGGGCTCAGCTGCCCTGCTCTCTCCACAAGGCCAGCTGTAGACTATGAGGCTACTAGATCTGTCTCTGTCCCTGGGGCTAGATTCCTTCCGGGCTCAGCTGCTCTGCTCCTCTGTGTGCTTGCTTCCCATGCTCCAGCTCAAAAACTCCAACCTCCCTTCTCTGTGGTGTGGTTTCTCTGTGAGTTCTCATCCACCAAGGGAGTGGGGGACTCAACATCCTTCTGATGTGGCCCAATCAAAGCCTTAATCAACAAACTAAACTCAAGGGAAGTAGAAAGAAGGAAATAACAAAGATTAGAGCAGAGCTAAAGGAAATTGAAAATAAAAAAGCACTAGAAAAAATAGAACCAAAAGCTAGTTCTTTGTGAAGAGTAATAAAATTGACAAACCCATAGTTATACTAACAAAGAAAGAAAGGGAGAAGATGCATATGCATAAAGTAAGAAATGAAGAGGGGATATCACTACTGACCCCACTGAAATAAAGTGTCATAAAAAAATAAAAATAAATATTATCATAAGAGTATACTTAAAAAATTGTATGCCAACAAGATGAATAATTTAGAGGAAATAGACAAATCCCTAGAAACACAGAAGCAGCCTACATTGATGAAAGAAGAAATGCATAAACTCAACAGACCAATCATAAGTAACGAGATATAATTAGTCAACAAAAACCTCCCAACTAGGAAGAGCCCAGGACCAGAAAGCTACACAATTGAATTCTACCAAGCATTCCATAAAGAACTAACACTAATCCTGCTTAAACTATTCGAAAAATTGAGGTGAAGAAAACATTCCCTAATTCCTTCAATAATGCCAACATCACCCTAACACCAAAGTCAAACAAAGACTCCACAAAAAGGGAGAATTAGAGACCAATCTTTTTAATGAACTAAGATGCTAAAATTCTCAACAAATTCTTGATAATCATATTTGTGATGGTTAGGCTAATGTGTCAACTCAGCCAGGTGATTGTGTCCAGGTGTTTGGTCCAGCAAGCACTGATCTAACTGTAATACAAGAACATTTATGGACTTTGGTCACTAGTGAGTTTACTGGGGGA
Source organism: Cabassous unicinctus (assembly GCA_029593785.1). Lineage (NCBI taxonomy): Eukaryota > Metazoa > Chordata > Mammalia > Cingulata > Chlamyphoridae > Cabassous > Cabassous unicinctus. The sequence goes on along the minus strand of JAQZBX010019496.1, from coordinate 3,898 downwards.
TGGCTGATTACACATGAATCAATCAATGGGATTGTTGTCAGCAATGGGTGCTTTTATCCAATCAGCTGAATACCTTAAAGGGGAAGTGATTTCAACATTCAGAAAGAATTTCCCAGTTTATCTTTGGACAGCCAACTTCTCCCAGAAACTCATCAAGGACCTTCATTGGACTTTTGTTGGAGGCCCTGGTTTGCAGCCTGCCTGCAGAACCTGGACTTGTGCATCCCCATGGTCACATGAGAGACTCTTATAAAATCTCATATTATTGACAGATATCTCTTGTTGATTCTGTTTCCCTAGAGAACCCTGAATAATACGATATTCAACAGCACATCAAACAAATTATATACCATGATCAAGTGGGTTTCATCGCTGGTATGTAAGGATGGTTCAACATTAAAAAAATCAATCAATGTAATACACCACATAAACAGATTGTAAGAAAAAAATCACAAGATCATCTCTATAGATGCAGAAAAAACACTCAACTAAATACAACACCATTTCCTGATAAAAACACTGCAAAAGATAGGAATAGAAGGAAACTTCCTATACATGATAAGAGGTATTTATGGAAAGAAAACATAGCTAACATTATATTCAATGATGAATCCTAAAATCTTTCCCTCTAAGATTGGGAACAAGACAAGGATGCCCACTTTCACCACTTTTATTTAACACTGTTTTAGAAGTACTTGCTTGAGCACTTTGGCAAGAAAAAGTTATCAAAGGCATCAAAATTGGAAAAGAAGAAGTAAAAATTTCACTATTTGCAGATGACATGATCCTATACTTAGAAAGTCCTGAGGAATCTACAACAAAGCTTCTAGAGCTTATAAATGAGTTCAGTAAAGTGTCAGGTTATAAAATCAATGTGCAAAAATCAATAACATTTATGTACACCAATAATAATCAATCTGAGGAGGAAATCAAGAAAAAAAATTCCATTTACAGTAGCAACTAAAAGAATCAAATACATAGGAATAAATTTAACTTATGATGTAAATGACTTATATGAGGAAAATTACACAACACTGTTACACGAAATCAAAGAAGACCTAAATAAATGGAAGAAATATTCCCTGTTCATGGATAGGAAGACTAAACATCATTATGATTTCTATCCTACCCAAATTGATTTACAGATTTAACACAATTTGAATAAAAAACACCATAGCATTTTTTGCTGAATTGGTAAAGCTAATTATGATATTTATTTGGAAGGGCAAGTGGCCATGAATAGCCAAAGATATATGGAAAAAGAAAAATGAAATCAGAAGACTCATACTACCTGACTTTGAAACATACTACAAGGCTACAGTAATCAAAACTATATGAGATTGGCACAAGGATAGACATACTGACCAATGGAACTGAATTGAGAGTTCTGATATAGATCCTCACATATAATCACCTGATATTCAACAAAGCCACCAACTCATTCAACTGGAAGAGAATGGCCTCTTCAACAAATGTTGGTTGGAGAACTGGATAACCATATCCAAAAGAATGAGAAAGGACTACCACCTCACATGTTATACAAAAAAAAATAACTCAAGATGGATCAAAGATATAAATATAAGATCACAGACCATAAAGCTCCCAGAAGATAATGTAGGGAGGCATCTACAGGATCTTGTATTAGGAAATAGTTGCATGAACTTTAAACCCAAAGCAAGAACAATGAAAGGAAAATAGATAAATACGGGCTTCTCAAATTTAAAAACTTTTGCACCTCAAAGGAGTTTGTCCAGAAAGTGAAAAGGCAGCCTACTCAATGGGAGAAAATATTTGGCAACCATATATCTGATAGGGGCCTAATATCCAATATAAATACAGAAATCCTCCACCGTGAAAATAAAAAGACAAAACACCCACTTAAAAAATGGCCAAATGATTTGAATAGACACTTCTTCAAAGAAGAAATATAAATGGCTAAAAAGCACATGAAAAGTTGCTCAATGTCACTAGCTATTAGGGAAATGCAAATCAAAACCACAATGAGACATCATCTTCATCCATTAGACTGATGACTGTTAAAAATCAGAGGACTACAAGTTTTGGAAAGGATAAGGAAGAATGAGACCCCTTATGCACTGTTGGTGGTAATGTAGAAGAGTACAGCCATTGTGGAGGACAGTTTGCTGGTTCCTCAGGAAGCTAACTGTTGAACTGCCATATGATCAATACCTGGAAGAATAGAAAGCAGGGACATGAACAGATATATGTACACCAATATTCATAGTGGCATATTCACTACTGCCAAAAGTTAGAAACAATCCAAAGTCCACCAACAGATAAATGGATAAACAAATTGTGGAATATACAAACAATGGAATATTACTCAGCTGTAAGAAGGAATGCAGTATAAACATATGTGATAACATGGATGAATCTTGAAGACATTATGCTGAGTGAAGTAAGCCAAGCACTCACAAAATTTTACATGACTTCACTGATATGAATTAAGCAAATCGAGCAGCTCATAGAGCTGTTGGATGTGTGTGTTGGTGTTGGATGTGTGGGGCACATGGGACAGGGTACACCTAGGGCAGGCTTATAAGGAGTATGTAACATTCATCTTTTCATAGTGTGTTGTGTCAAGGTGTGGAGACTCACACAATGAGTGGGAAGGTGTTTTCCTACCATACTGGGGAGTCCTGCTATGATCACAAATAGAGGGGCGGGACTCTCTTGAGAGCATAAGCAGTGTCTAATAGGGGACAACAGGCCAGTATGTCAAGCCTTCAATGTTTTTGCAAGTAACTATAAATCTAGTTTTTTAATGAGTTGATCTTGGTGGTTACGGTGGGTCCCGAGGACAGAGGGAGGGAGGAATAGAATAGATGGAATATGGGACATTTTTGGGACGATGGAATTGTTCTACATGGTCTTGCAAGGATGGATACAGACTATGTCAAACATCATCAAAATCTATAAAAGTGTTCGGTCTGAAATGTAACCACAATGCACATCATTGACCATGGTTAGTAAAAATGTGTCAATATTTCTACATCAATTGTAACAAATGTACCATCCCCATATGTAAAATGTTATTAATAGGGGAAAGGGGGAGAGGGAGAGGATGTTGGGTATATAGGAATCACCTATATTATGTACATGAAATTTCTGTAACCTAAAGCTTCTTTGAAGACAAAATGAAAAAAAATTAGATACTGGGCAAATAAATAGAAGCAAATGTCACTGTGCATAAAAGACAACAGATCTAACAGTGATGAAAGACATAATGTCAAAATAATTGTTTAGGTTTATATATTTTTTTCAAACTTTTAAAAAATGTTTTTGTATTTTATTCATTATTTCTAAAACTATTATATCATTTTCCTATTAATTGTATTCAGTTATTTTCTTGGCTTCAATTTTGAAGTTTTGGGTCACAGAAGGGTTACAACTGTGGCAGGGGAGGATCATTGGTGCAGGGTGTCAGAGATGGGGGACACATGGTAGGAGGTTCAGCTGGGACATACAAATAAGGCATATGAATGTGTTCAAGTGTTCATGGGGCATCGTTACAGTGGGTGGATTTTCACACAATAACCAAAGGCATATCGAATTCCCATCCTGGAGAGCTCTGCCACATTCTCTAATGGAACAGCAAAAATCCCCTGAGTATAGGGGCAGTGACTAATGAAGCAAGATGGACCTTTGACAGGCCCTTGATAGTGATGACTGTACTTACAAAGATTTACTTTTGAAATTGAAACTTAGCACAGCTTTATAGGGTGCCTAAGCATTACCACCCGAGAGCTTCTTTGTTGCTCAAATGTGGCCTCTCTCTAAGCCAAGCTCAGCATATAAATGCATTCCCCCAAGTGTGGTACATGACTCCCGCGGATGAGCCTCCCTGGCACCAAGGGATTACTACCAAGCAGCAACT
>JAQZBX010019495.1:23235-33881 GCA_029593785.1 Cabassous unicinctus | reverse complement strand
AGTGCTTTTGCATATACCAAAATGTTGGAACGGTTTTATAAATGGGTAAGGGGTATTTTGGGGAGGAATTGTGTAATGCTTGATGGAAAAGGCCTAGATCACTTTGAAGAGAGTGTTGACAGTAATATGGACACTAAAGAGACTTTCTATGATGCCTTAGAAGTAAATGATGAAACTATTATTGTAAACTGGAGGAAAGGCGATCCATGTTTTAAAGTTGCAGAGAACTTAGCAAGATTAACTCTTGGTGTTATATGGAAGACAGAATTTGAAAAATGGCAGACTGGAGCATTTATCTGAAACAGTCCAAGGTAAAGTCGGAGAATGTGGCTTGGCTTCTCCTTGCAGCTTATAGCGAAATACTAGATGAGCAAAATACACTGAGGACTGAACTTTTGGGCACAAAGAAAACAGAAACTGATTCCGGAACTTCCCAGTTTCTGGAAATCAAATTCCCAGATGAAAATGCCCTATTTGAAGACTTTACTAAATGTGGAACTTGTAACTCAGAATTGAATATCCAGTTATCTTGAAAAGACTTGTGGAACGTCTTACTGTCTGATGGCTTGGACCCTTGCTTCTTGCATGCTAAACCAACAATGTTTTTGAGAGTGCTATATGAACAAAACCACTGTCAGCTTGGACAAAAGAGGACATGGAAAGGAACAATTGAAGGAGAAACAACTTTAAGGAGAAAATCATGGAAGCTCAGATCTGGAATTAAGACATCACCTTGGGCCAAGACAGAAGTCCCACCCATGTGTACAGAGAGGGTGAGTTTGCCCAGGAGTTGAAGAGGGTGGATATCCCCACCCAATGTTTAGGAAGAGTTTTGCTGCCCCAGGGTACAGGGAGGGTGGAGCACATTCCTTAAAGATTAGGGCGGTTAAGGTCAGCACCCCCTAGGGCTGAGAGGGGTGCTCCTGTCCCCCATGGATTAGAGAAGGCCTGGTGGTCAACTCGTTGCTCTGAGAGGGTTGAACCTGTATGCCAAAGGTTAGGGGGAATGTTGTCTTCAACTCACTGTACTAGGGGGGCTAAGACTCTAACCCAAAGATTGAGTAAGGTGTGGCAATCACCCCAACACTCTTGGAGGGTGAGGTACAGAGCTTGGTCGACACCCAGATGCTTGATGAGGGTGGAACCAAGAATATGGCCATTGGGCAAACCTGTGGAAAGGGTGGTTCCCATGTGGCCCCAAGGAGAAGAAACCATAGTCTTAAGAATGACTCTCAGACTTTGAAATCAAATGGAGGATGCCCTGCAGGTTTACTGAACTGTAGAGGATCCATGACTCATGTTTAACATCCCAATTTCTCCTTATGATAATGAAAATGTTTATCCTTTGTCTTTCCATTTGTGTATTAGAAGCAGTTAAATGGTTTTGTAAGTTTCAGAGGTCTACAGCAGACAGGATTTTGCCTGAAGAAAACTGGATTTCTTTAAACTGCCTATGATATGATTTTGTACTTGAATTGTTACTGATTTAGGTTTTTTTAAATATTATAATGTATTTTTGGAATTCAGAGGGTGGAATGTAGCCATTTGGCAATTTGATGTAATTATGAATTCCAAAAATATAATTGGATCATGCTTATAAACTGATCTGTTAATCTGGACATGATTAAGTTATGATTAGGGTGTTGACTGGGCCACATCAGTAGGGCGTTGAGCCCCACCCCTTAGTGGGTGGAGGAATCGAATATAAAAGGCAAGGCAAAGGACAGAGGGAGCAGTTTTTGAGAAGCAGTTTTGATGTTGGAGTTTTAATGTTGGAGAGAAGGCCCCAGGAGAAGAGAAGTGAGCCGTTCGCATGATAGTCTACAGCTGACCTGGTGGAGGAAACAGAGGAGCTAAGCTCGGAGACAAATGCAGCCCTGGGAAGAGAGGAACCCAAGAAGCCTGAACCCTGGCAAACATCGGCAGCTGTCTTGCTCCAACACATAGCAACAGATTTTGGTGAGGGAAGAAATTTATGCTTTATGGCCTGGTAACTGTGGACTTCTACCCCAAATAAATACCCTTTATAAAGACCAAACAATCTCTGGTATTTCGCATTAGCACCCCTTTGGCTGACTAATTTGAAGCCAAATCAGTCCCTTCTATTTGAACCTATAGTTGGTGCTGGAGTTGGTAGGTGTATGTCCAAGAGACTTGAATTTTTGGACTGTCCACATGCCAGCTGGGCCCTGAGCCTTAAAAGAGTTGCAAAACCAACTTCAGTTCATTGGACTCCCCCAGGACAACTAAAAAAAAAGTGATGATGGACAAGCACTGTTCCAAGGAAATGTCAAAGTCTATATCTGCAAACAAGAGAGTCCCATCCATAGGCCATATGGGATTGAAACCCCCTCTCAATTAGAGGTGGAGTGGGCATCACCATCCAAGAATCCTCAGGATTGGTGAGTGAACTATAGACTAGAGTGGACAACTGGTATCTCCTATAAACTTATTGTGATTCTAGCAATGGAAAAGCTTATTTCATTGATGTGGAGGCAGTGGCCACTGGAGGTTCTGAGGTCAGGGAGAGGGGAAAACAGGTATAATACGGGGAATTTTTGGGAATGACATTGCAACAACAGATACAGGCCATTATATATCTTGCCATAACCTATGGAATTGTGTGTGAGAGAGTGTAAACTACAATATAAACTATAATCCATGCTTAGTGGTAATGCTCGAAAATGTGTTCATCAATTTTAATGAATGTACCACACTAAAGAAGGATTTGTTAATGGGATTAAATGTGGGCAGTGTGGGGAGCAGGACATATGGGAATCCCCTATATTATTTGTGTAACATTTATGTAATCTAAATATCTTTTTTAAAAAAATAAAAAATTTAAAAAGCGGTATACAACACCATGAAAAAATAATAGGAAAATGGGAAAATTATTTCATGTATGGCTAAGAATATTTTTCACTGGGTGTATTCTTGACATTTTGCATGGGATAATTATTTGTTGTGCAACATGAACTGTGCATTTCAAGACATTCAGTAACCCTGGACACTAATCACTAAATGCCAAGCTCCAGTCATTGGGCTGACCATAAACTTCTCCACACCTTTCCAAGACCCTGATGTACCACTCCATATTTAATACACCTGGAGAAGTTAGCCCACAGTATTTTAGGTTTTTTTGATAGGATAAGTTATTTTGGAAGGAGGTTAAGTGTTGTAGTACTTAAATACCAACTAATCATTTTTTAAAATACTAAAAAATATATTGCTGATCAAGGTGGGATTAGGGTAAGGTGAGTGGAACACATGTGAAAAAGTTGTATCAAAATTTAAGTGCAAAACTTAGGAATTAAGATACTCACAATTACTAAAAGATAGAAAAAAACTAAGTGTCCATCAACTGATGAATAGATAACCAAGATGTGGTATATTCATATGATGGAATATTACTCAAGTATAAGAAGAAATCAATTGGGAAAGCACATGACAATATGATGGAACCTTGAAGATATTATGTTGAGTGAAATAAGCCAGACACAGAAGGATGAATATTGTATAAACTCACTGACATGAGCTAAATTAAATAAGTGGACTTATGGATATGGACTACGAAGTGTAGGTTGGTGGGAGATGGAATGTAAGGATGAAAAGGGGGAAAAGATGCTGGCTGTATGTAGAATGTTTAATAAGGTCAGATGTAAATAGGTGGTAATGGTTAGACTTGATGGTAACACATTATAAGGACTCTAACAAATACTGTGGATGTTTGTATGTGATTGTGGCTGAAATGAATAGTCTAGGAAGATTAATGTTATTTGGAAAACAGCTGGAGGATAATATTGGGAATGTATAACAATGATTTTGGAAGTAGATGCAGATTGTGGTTAATAATATAAATATAGAAATGTTCTTCTACTACAAGGTGTTAAGAATGTGGGATACATGGGAAAATATAAATAATGTAATTTATGGACCATAGTTAACAACAGCATTGTAATGTTTTTGTAGCAAAAGCAAAGTTAGTATTACATTTATTCTAAAGGTAAAAAAAGAATATTGGTTTTGTGAAATATGAATGATTTAGCATTTTTACTCTTCATTTTTTTTCATTAATAAAGAGAACTTCACTATGTTATTTAATCTGTGTTCATCTATGAATCTTTCTGAACACTAGAGGAATAACTGAGTTAGCAGGAAGAATTAGAAATGATAAAAGAACCTGAAAAAGAACTTTTTAGAGGTAATGTTTCCATAACCGGTTGAGCTGCCTTTCTCTGTTCTTTTATTTTTGTGAATTTGAAATAAAGTTTTTAATAAAAAAGATAATATTTTAATACAATGTTTCACAAAATAAGAATTAATGCAAAATCTCCATGGTGAACAAGTCATGAAATTTTTAACTAAAAACAGAATCCAATCCTGCAGTTGCATAACTTAGCCTCACTTGTTTCACCCTAACCTTAGCCCTGTCAAATTCTATCTTTACTGTTCTTCTTCTTGATATACTGTGCCTGTTTTATCTGGAACCTTGAAAGTTTTCTATCTTTGGATTTCAATAGTTTGGTTATGATGAGCCAAGGTGTGATTTTTAAAAATATCTTTCATTGGGTTTGCTCAGTTTCTTGGTTCTATAAGTTGATGCTTTAAACCAAATTTGAGAAATGTTAAGCTTTTATTTCACCTCATAAATTTTCATCCCCATTATCTCTTTCTTATTTTAATTTTAATTTTTAAAGAAGCTTTGGATTACATAAATGTTACATAAAAAATGTAGGATATTGCCATATGCCCTCCGCCTCCCCCTCCCACACTTTCCCACATTAACAGCATCCTTCATTACTGTGGTACAATTGTTACAATTGATGAACATATATTGAAGCATTATTACTAACTGTGGACTATAGTTTACATTATAGTTTACTCTCTATCCTGCACAATTTTCTGGTTATGACAAAATATATAATGGCCTTATCATGTCATGTAGGACAATGTCATGTAGGACAATTCCAATGTCCTGAAAATGCCCCCATATTAGACATATTCTTCCCTCTCTCTCTCTTCAGAATGTCTTGCGGCCACAGCCTTTATATCAATGATAAAAGTTCTTCCATTGCTAGAATAATAAGTCTGTAATACAATAATAATAAGTCTACTTTAGTCCATCCCTACTCACCCATTATCTCTTGCTTCTTTCCTTCTGTGATTCAAATTGTACATATTTCAGTCTACTTGCTATTATACCAGAATCTACCAACTTTTTCTCTCTTTCCTCAGATTGGATAATATCTTTGATCTTGAAAGTTCACATACTCTTGCTTTCTGAAATCTCTAAACTGCCATTGAGAGGTACATTGGAGATTTTTTTCTGAAACTGTTTACTTTTTTTCTTTCAGATATTTAATGTTTTAATTTTAGACTCTCTTTTAGGCTTTTTATTAGTGTTTCCATTTTTCTGCTGGATTCTCCATCTGTTCACTACTGTTATCCTTTTCCTTCATGTCATTGAACATACTTAGGATGACTGTTCCTAAGTCTTCTTTGGCCAGTTCCATTACCTATGTTTTCTTTCACTCTGTTACTATTCACTGCTCCTTTCTAAACTGCGATGTACTTCTTCATGTGTTTAGTAATTTTCCAGTGTTTTCTGAAAATTCTGGATAGTCCAATTTGTAGGGAGTGTGTTTTATGTTGAGTTCTTTTAAAGGTGTTGATTTTTATTCTGGCAGGTAGTTAAATTATTGGTAGATCCTTTTTATGCTTTCTGGATATGTTTCATTCTTTGTATATTTCAGCTTTGTCCTTAGTTCTTAGACATGACCCTTACTCTAAGGCATGGTCATACTCTTAAGGCATAGCTTTTCTTGGGTCTCATTTGAATATCCAAGGTGCTCTGTAAGGTCTCTCTACTCTGGCTGGACCAAAATACTAAAACCATCACCACTCCATGGTCTCTGTAGCATCCACTTTCTGATAGACCTCTGATAAGTCCTGTCCTGTGCATTCTCATTCCAGGCTTTGGCCAAGGATCCATGTTTTGCTCCTATGTACACTTCTGTGTTTTTTACAGTTCCTTCATTTTAGGTACGTTGTCACACTAATTCCAATTCCTTCAGCAAGCCCCAATTCCAATCTGACTCCTCACATCTGAGATCAGTACTCTGAGCTTGAGTTGTGGTCTGGAAAGTGCCCCAAGCAATAATACAGGGCAAATGTAGATTATATTTACTATATCTTTCTTTTCAAGAATCACAGGACTTCTCAGCCTATTGTTTAGTGCCTATAAGCTATTTCATTATATATTTTATCCAGTTTTTTTGTTTGCTGTGTGAAGGCAAGTCTGATACCACTTTCGCATCATGAACAGAAATAGAAGCCAGATAATTTATGTTATACCTTTTTTCCTTTATAATATGTATGTTTAAATTTTTAAATTTCTATTTATGTACCACATTGTTTGAACACTGCAAATTCAATATGTCATATCATTTAGTATGAAAACATTTTCTAATTTCTACTGTGATTTCTTCTTAATGTATTCATTTTTTTGCTCATTCATTAGCAATATTTTAATCCATCATTACATGCTGAGAATGTTACAATTTTAAGTGAATTTTGCCAGTTTAATATTAGACAACATTTTGAGCAAACTTTGAGTTTCCAAACACTCTACGCACAACCATTCAAACTCTTTCTGCAAAGAAAATAATACTTGTACTCTAAATTTTTATAATCGTAAGCATAACATTTATTAAAGAAGGAACAAACTGATTTGAATTGACAAGTTGAAGTACTAGCAAAATGAAATAACATAATTTTATTACTTGTGCTAAATTTCCTTTTTTAAATATATTTTTTAAATTTTTTAAAAGATACTTAGATTACATAAATGTTACACAAAAATAGGGATTCCAATATGCGCTACTCGCCACAACTCCCACACCCTCCCACATAAACAACATCCTTCATTAGTGTGTCACATTCATTGCAATTGATAAATGCATCCTGGGGCATGGCAACTGGCATGGACCACAATCCACGTTGTAGTTTACACTCTCTTCCACACAATTGTGCAGGTTATGGGAAGATATATAATGGCCTATATCTGTCATTGCAATTTCATTCAGGACAATTCCCAAGCCCTGAAAAAGCCCCCATATTACACCTGTTTTTCCCTCTCCCTGCCCCAAGAGCCTTCAGTAGCCATTGCTTCCATATCAATGATATAAATTTTTCCATTGCTAGAATCACAGTAAGTCTATAGTAGAATACCACTAAGTTCACTCTAGTCCATAGTTCATTCCCCAATCCTAAGGATTCTGGGATGGTGATGCCCACTCCATCTCTAATTGAGAGGGGCTTTGATCCCATACAGCCAATGGATGGGACTCTCTTGCTTGCCATTGTAGGCTCTCTTGTTTCCTTGGTATGGTGGTTGTCAGTCCTCATCTCCTTGTTAGTTGTCCTGGGTGAGTCCAAAGAACTGGAGAGTAGGTGTTGCAACTCCACTGAAGCTCAGGGCCCAGCTGGCACATGGAAAGCCCAAAGATTCAAGTCTCTTAGATGTACACCTACCAACTCCAGCACCAAATATAGGTTTAAAAAGAAGGGACAGATGAACCATGTGTAGGGAAGCCATAACCGTTTTGTGATCCAAAGCTTCTTCAAAAATGTAGCCAATAAAATAACCAAAAACAATAAATAGGAAAATGAAATAATAATGATAGGTTTAAATATAAAAAATAAAATACATAAAAATTTAAAGAAAACTGAAAATAAAATTTAAAAATTGGGATATTAAAAAATAATGAAAAATATTTTAAATTTTTTGACATTTTGCCTTTCATCACTGTAATATCTGTTGTCCTGTATGCACAGTGACAATTTCTTCCATTTATTCCCCAGTGTCTTACTTTTTTAATTTAGATTTCAAAGAAGTTTTAGGTCACAGTAAAGTCACATACAGAATACAGGGACTCCCATATACACAATATCCTTCCCTTTTTCCCCCTTCCCATATTAATATCTTTTTATATGAGGGTGGTACATTTGTTACAACTGATATACAAATAGTGAAACATAGCTACTAACCATCATCAAAGGTTTACATTATGGTTTACATTTTAGACCATACACCTTTATAAATGTTTATATTTATAAAAATGATGATATTTAACATGGCCTGTGTCCATCATTGCAAGATTATATAGAAGACTTCCATCCACTAAATACCCCCTATTCCATCTATTCTGTTCCTCCTTCCCCCTCCCCTCAGGTACCACGGTGACCACCCGGCTTCACTCTGTGGATAACAAAATTCATAGATACTTGCAACAACACTGTGGTATTGACACATTTGTTTTTCCTCCCCTGTTAGGAACTGCCCATGCTCTCAAGAGACTCCCGCCCCTCTGTTTGAGAACATATCAGTCTTCCCTAGGATGGGAATCCAACTCATTTCCACTCATTGTGTGGGTTTCCAAACACTGATACAATGCATTATGACAAAATGATCACTCGCACATGCCCTAGAAGCCTGCCCCTGGTGCTCCCTGTCCCGAATGCCTCCCTTCCAACACCAGTAACCCTTCCTAGTCATATTGTATAAGAGTTTTCCCAACTCTGTACAGACCCACCAACCCCCAGTGTTCACCTGGTCCCTCCCTCAACCCTTCCCCCAGTTCCATGGACCATCCAACCCACTATCCCTACTCTACCCACCTGTCAAACATGCACCGCCCAACCCAAAATATCACTACCCACCTGTCATATCCCTATAATGCCCAACTACACACTTCCACCTTATTATAGATTATGCCTGTATGGGCATTGATTCACAACCTTCTTCTCCCTTTCTATTTCCTGTAAACCTATCTTCCAGACACTAGCTCTCTGAGTCTGCTCGATTTGCTTAATTCCTATCAGTGAGGTCATGTAATATTTGTCCTTCAATGCCTGGCTTGCTTCACTCAACATAAAGTCATCAAGATTCATCCATGTTACCCCATGTGTTAATACTGTATGCCTTCTTAAAGCTGAGTAATATTCCATTGCATGTATGTACGACATTTTGTTTATCCATTCATCTGTTGATAGGCATTTGGGTTGATTCCAACTTTTGGCAATAGTGAATAATGCTGCTAGAACACTGGTGTGCATACATCTGTTCGTGTCCTTGCTTTCAATTCTTCTGGGTATATACCCAGGAGTAGAATTGCAGGATCATATGGCAGTTCTATAGTTAGTTTTCTGAGGAACCACCAAACTGTCCTCCACACTGGCTGGACCAATCTACATTCCCACCAGCAGTGGATGAGGTCCACTTCCTCTCTAACACTTGCAGTTTTTTGTTTTTTTAATAGCCACCAGTCTAATGTGTGTAAGATGGTATTTCATTGTGGTTTTGATTTGCATTTTCCTAATAGCTAGCGATGTTGAGCATCTTTTCACGTGCATTTTAACCATTTGTAATTCTTCCTTGGAGAAGTGTCTTTTCAAGTTGCTTGTCCATTTTTTAAATGGGTTGTCTTTTTATTTTTGAGGTGTAGGATTTTTTTATATATGCTGGATATTAGGCTCTTATCAGATATATGGTTGCCAAATATTTTCTCCTATTGGGTAGGCTGCCTTTTTACTTTCTTGATAACTTTCCTTGAGGTGCAAAAGTTTCTAATTTTGAGGAGGTCCCATTTATCTAGTTTTCTTTTGCATCTCGGGCTTTGGGTGTGAAGTTCATGAAAGCATTTCCTATTACAAGGTCCTTTATAGGTTTCCCTACATTATCTTACAAACTCTTTATAGCCTTGGCTTTTATATTTAGATCTTTGATCCATCTTGACTTGATTTTTGTATAAGGTGTGAGATGGTATTCCTTTCTCATTCTTTTGATATGGATATTCAGTTCCCCAATTACCATTTGTTGAAGTGGCCATTCTCTCCCAGTTGAGTGGACTTGGTGGCCTTTTCAAATATCAGATGACTGTATATGCGAGGCTCTATATCAGAACAATTAGTTCAGTTCCATTGGTTGGAATTTCTATCCTCATGCCAATATCATTCAGTTTTGACCACTGTAACCTTGTAGTATATTTTAAAGTCAGGTAGTACGATTTATTCAATTTCTTTTTTTTTCTTTCAATATGTCATTGGCTATTTGGGGCCTCTTGCCCTTCCAAATAAATTTTATGCTTAGTTTTTCCAATTCAGTAAAAAATGCTCTGTTGATTTTTATTGGGATTGCATTAAATCTATAGATTAGTTTGGGTAGGATAGACATCTTAATGATGTTTAGTCTTCCTACCCATGAACAGGGAATCTTCTTCCATTCATTTAAGTCTTCTTTGATTACCATGAACAGTGTTGTGTAGTTTTCTGTGCATAAGTCATTTACATGTTTAGTTAAACTTATTCCTAGATATTTGATTCTTTCAGTTACTATTGTAAATGGTATTTTTTTCTTGATTTCCTCCTCAGATTACTCATTATTGGTATACAGAAATGCTACTGATCTTATAACATGTGACTTTAATGAATTCATTTATCAACTCTAGAAGCTTTGCTGTAGATTTCTCAGGGCTTTCTATGTATAGGATCATGTCATCTGCAAACAGTGAAATTTTTACTTCTTCCTTTCCAATTCGTATGCCTTTTATATCTCTCTCTCTATCACTTTTTTTTTTTTTTTTTTT
>JAQZBX010019495.1:0-23135 GCA_029593785.1 Cabassous unicinctus | reverse complement strand
TGTCACGGTGTATAATTCATTTGATGTGTTGTTGAATATGATTAACAAGTATTTTGTTGAGGATTATAGTATCTGGATTCATTGGAGAAATTGGTATGTAATTTTCCTTTCTCTTGGCATCTTTTTTTGGCTTTGTTATTAGGGTAATGTTGGCATCACAGAATGAGTTAGGCAATGTTCTTTCTACTTCTATTTTTTGGAAGAGTTTAAGCAGGATTGATTTTAGTTCTTTCCAGAAAGTTTGGTAGAATTCACCTGTGAATCTGTCTGGTCCTGAGGTCTTCTTAGTTAAGAAGCTTTTTATATATGTATTTTTAAAAGATGCTTAGATTACATAAATATTACACAAAAATTACAGGGATTCCCATGTTCCCCACCTCCCATGCCTCCCATAACATCCCACATAAACATCTTTCATTAGTGTGGCACATCACCTGCAATGAATATAAACATCCTGGGGCTTTGCCACTAAACATGGACCATAGTTCATATTGTAGGCCACACTCTCTCCCACACAGTTCTGCATGTTATATGCTGATGTAAAATGACATATATCTGTCATTGTAATGTCACTTAGGATAATTCCCAAGTCCTGAAAAAGCCCCTGTATTACAACTGCTTTTCCCTTCCCTGCCCCAAAAGCGTCCAGTGGCCACTGGCTCCACCTCACTGTTGTAATTTCTTCCATTGTTTGTATCACAATATGTCTACAACAGAATATCATTAAAACCACTCTAGCCCATAGCTCTTCCAGGCTTTTGACGACTGATTCTATCTTTTTACTTGTGATTGGTCTGTTGAGTTCATCAGTGTCTTCTTTTGTCAATGTAGGCTGCTTGTGAGTTTCTAGAAATTTGTCCATTTCCTCTAAACTATCCTTCAAAGTATCCTCTTATGATTCAGTTCACTTCTGTGGAGTCAGTGGTGATATCCCCTCCCTCATTTCTTATTTTGTGTATTTGCATCTTTACAATTTTTTTCTTTGTTAGTCTAACTAAGGGTTTGCCAATTTTATTGATCTTCTCGCAGAATCAGCTTTTGGTTTTGTTTATTTTTTTTAGTGCTTTCTTATTTTCTATTTCATTTAGTTCTCCTCTAACCTTTGCTATTTCCTTCCTTTGGCTTTAGTTTTTTGTCCTTTTTCTAATTCCTCCAGGTGTGCAGCTAGGTCATCAATTTTAGCTCTTTCTTCTTTTTGGATATATGCATTTTTGGCTATGAATTTCCCTCTCGGTGCAGCTTTTGCAGCAATCCATAGGTTTTGATATGTTGTGTTGTCATTTTCTTTTGTTGCAGGGTAGTTACTGATTTCTTTTGATATTTCCTCCTTGACACACTGCTTATCTAAGCGTATGTTGTTTAGCTTCCATATCTTTCTGCCTAATCGGTTCTCTGACCATTACTAATTTCTAGCTTCATTCCATTGTGGTCAGAGAAATTACTTTGTATAATTTCAATCTTGCTGAATTCATTCAGCATTTTTCTAGGGCCTAATATGG
This sequence comes from Cabassous unicinctus, assembly GCA_029593785.1. NCBI lineage: Eukaryota > Metazoa > Chordata > Mammalia > Cingulata > Chlamyphoridae > Cabassous > Cabassous unicinctus. Next base: position 21,636 of record JAQZBX010019495.1, on the reverse strand, counting down.
TCTATCTTGGAGAATGACCCATGAGCACTCAAGAAGAATATATATCCCGCTGTATTTGGGTGTAGTGCTCTGTATATGTCTATTAGTTCCAGATCCTCTAATGTATTATTCAAAGTCTTTGTTTATTTATTGATTCTCTGTCAAGATGTTCTGTCTAATGGTGATAATGGTGTATTTAAGTGCCCCACTATAATTTTAGAGGCATCTATTTCTCCACTTAGTTTTTCCATTGTTTGGTTCATGTATTTTGAGGCACCCCGGCTAGGTGCATAAATGTTTATGACTGTTCTTTCTTCTTGAAAGATTACCCCTTTTACTAATATATAGTGTCCTTTGTCTCTTTCAATAGTTTTGCATTTAAAGTCTATTTTGTCAGATATTAGTATAGCTACTCCTGACCTTTTTTGGTTATTGTTTGCTTGTAAGATATTTTTCAATTCATTTACTTTCAGCCTCCTTGTGTCTGGGTGGCTAAGGTGGGTTTCTAGTAAAGAACATTTAGTTGGGTCATATTTCCTTATCCATTCTACCAATCTGTGTCTCTTGACTGGTGAGTTTAATCTATTAACATTCAGTGTTATTACACTCAAGGAATTACTTACATTATCCATAGTTTCTTTGGGTTGATGTATGTCATATGTTGTTTTTATTTCTCTTTTTGTCTTTTTACTTCTTCTTACACTCTCCTCCAAATATCTCTCTCCTGTTTTTTTCTTTCAATTGGCAGAACTCCCTTTAGAATTTCTTGAAGGGCACGTTTCTTATTGGCATACTCTCTTAATATCTGTTTATCTGTGAATATTTTGAACTCTTTATCATTTTTGAAAGCCAGCTTTGCTGGATAGAGAATTTTGACTGGAAGTTTTTTCCTTTTAGTACCTTAACTATGTCATACCACTGTCTTTTTGCCTCCATGGTTTCAGATGAGAAATTAGCACTTAATTATATTAAGCTTCCCTTCCTTGTGATGGTTTTCTTTTATCTTGCTGCTTTCAATATTTTTTCTTTGTCTTCAGCTTTGGACTGTTTGATGAGTATATATCTTGGAGTAGGCCTGTTGGGATTTATGCTGTTTGGGGTGTGCTGCACTTCCTGGACCTGAACATCCATCTCCGTCAGTTGGGTTGGGAAGTTTTCAGCCATTATTTGCTCCAGCACTCCTTCTGTCCCCTTTTCCTTCTCTTCTCCCTCTGGGATGCCTATAATGCATATGTTTGTGTGTTTTGTGTTGTCGTTCAAATCCCTAAATCCCTGATGGGTTTTTTCTATCTTTTCGTCTGCCTGTTCTGCTATCTGTTTGATTTCAGGTGTACTGTCTTCCACATTGCTAATTCTTTCTCTGTCTCTTCAAATCAGCTGTTATGTGCTTCCAGTGTCTTTCTGATTTCTTCAATTGTGCCATTCATCACCATCATATCCATTTTCTTTTTATGTATGTTTGCAATTTCTTCATGTTCTCCCAGTGTCTTCTTAATATCCTTAATCTCTTTCTTCACTTCATTAAGTTGGTCCATGATATTTGTTTGGACAGCTTTGAGTAGTTGTTCCATGTTCTGTATCTCTTCCTGGTTTTTAGTTTGTTCATTGTACTGGGCCATGTCTTCCAGTTTCTTGGTTTGGTTTGTAATTTTTGTTGCTATCTGGTCAACTATTTATTGTGATGGGTTTATTCAGTTGATTAGCTTCTCTATCTACTCTAGGGTTTTATTTAGTTGCCATTTTTGTGTGTGTGTTATGTTTTCTCTTTAAAACTTTGTTCCTCTTATTCTACTTCCTTGCTGTTGTCTATGTTCCCTTGAAGAAAAAGGATTAGATCCAGAGTAAGCAAAAGCAGTCAACAAAGAAAAAGGATAATAGTAATAATAATAGAAAAAGTTAGAAGAGAAACCATATAAAACCTTGGAAAATGAATATTTAACTCATGTATGCAGTAAAGAGTAATTGGAATGAAAAAGCTGAGTACCAACAATGAAATTGGAAACTGAACAGAAAAAAATATGTGGAATGAATTAAAAGGCCAGAGTGATGGAGAGATAGGGAAAGAGAAAAGAAAAGGCAAAGAAATAAAAATTTAAAAATGAAAGAAAACAGAATAGACGAGATAGAAATAAAAACCAGACAATTTGAGGACTAAATAAACAGAGGTGGAATGTAAGAACAACAACGGAATGCAGAAGATAGAAAGATGAAGGAAGGAACAGAGATAGCGTTGGTAGACAAAATCAATATACACAGAAAAGGGGAAATCAAGGAAGAGGAAACAAAGCAAACAAAAACAAGTCAGCAGCACCTAGTTAAGAAAAGGAAAGGGGGCGGGCAGAGAAAGAATAAAGAAAAAAAAAAACAACATACAAGCAACCAGTCAAACACAAACTAAAGAAAAACAGCCTTCTCTCTTAGGCCCCTGAGTAGCTTCTCAGGCTGCCGGTGTTCATCAATCAATTACCTTGCAGCCTACCCTCTACATGTTTTGAAGTGGATTTTAGTGAGTAAACTAAGTTAAATTTTTTTAAAAAGTAACCTTTTTTTTTTGGAAAAATAAGAGGCCCAAGAGAAGCTAACACAAAAATAATGTCTATGTTCTCCCTGTCCTAAAGCATCACCTGGATGTTTGATATCCCGATGGATCACTACTCTAAGAAGAGCTGGGAATTCGAGTAGGGACCTCATACATTCAAGGCAGAAACTCCTCCACTAAAATAAACTTTCTCGTTTGGTCTGTTAGCTCTTCAGAAAGCTATCCAGTCACTTTCCCTCAGGCAGGTTTGACTCTTGGCATTTGGGTAGATTCCTACTGATTAGGAGCCTGTCTGTCTCTGCCCCCTTTCTATTCTTATTGCTCTCCCTCCCAGGGAGGCAGGACACAATAGCTTGTGTGAGCGGATTTCCTCTCACCACTCCTGGTCAGGTTGAGTTCCCTTCTGCAATTCGAATGGAACCCTGGCGACTGAATGCACCACAGAAAAAGGACTCTCAACCCTCTTCCAGACCACCCCTCCTCCCATGGGACCCTAAATAGGCTCTTGGAAGCATATTAAGCACTCCGTACAGCTCACCTCTCTTAGGGGAGTTGAAATTCTGATATTTTTCAGCACGGGACTTGTCAATTGCCTGACTCTGCCCCACCCCAGGACAAGTTTCTCTACCCCAGGGGGGTTAGGTAAATCAGAGAGTTGGAGGAGAGTAGAAGAATAGCTAAAAAGATAAAAAGAAATAAAAACAACATATGGCATACATGAACCCAAAGAAAATATGGCTAATGTAAGTAATTTCTTGACAGAAATAACAATGAATCTTAATGGCTTAAACTCTCCAGTCAAGAGACAAAGACTGGCAGAATGTATAAGGAAATATGATCCATCTATATGCTGTCTACAAGAAACTCAACATAGACCCAGGGATGCAAGAAAACTAAAAGTGAATGGTTGGAAAACAATTTTGCATGCAAACAATAAACAAAAAAGTGCAGGAGTGGCTATACTAACATTGGACAAAATAGATATTCAAAGCAAAACTATTGTAAGAGACAAAGAAGGACAAAATATATTAATAAAAGGGGAAATCAATCAGGAAGAAAGAACTATCATAAACGTCTATTCACCTAACCAGGGCACATCAAAATACAAGAGGCAAACATTGAAAAAACTAAGTGGAGAAATAAATGCCTCTACAATTATACTGGGGGATTTAATAAACCATTATCACCATTAGACAGGACATCTCAACAGAGAATCAGTAAAGAAACAAAGACCTTGACCATACATTAGAGGATCTAGAACTAATAAACATATACAGAACATTACACCCAAATATATTTGGATATACAATCTTCTCTAGTGCACATGGATCATTCTCCAGGGTAAACCACATCCGAGGTCACAGAACAAGTCTCAATGAATTCAGAAAGACTGAAATTATACAAAGTAATTTCTCTGACCACAACGGAATGAAGCTGAATCAGTAGGGGGCAGAGAAGCAGATTAGACACAAAGATTTGGAAGTTAAACAACACGTTCTTAGAAAATCAGTGGGTTAAGGAGGAAATTGCAAAAGAAATCAGTAGCTACCTTGAAATGAATTAAAATAACAACACAGCATATCAAAACCTACGGGATGCAGCAAAAGCTGTACTTACACAGAAATTCATAGACATAAATGCCTACATTAAAAAAGAAGAAAGAGCTAAAATCAAAGAACTAACTGCACATCTGGAGTAATTTGAAAAAGAACACAAACTTACTCCCAAAAAATGGAAAGAAGGAAATAACAAAGATTAGAGCAGAGCTAAATGAAACTAATAAGAAAGCACTAGACAAAAATAAACAAAACCAAAAGCTTGTTCTTTGGGAAGATTAATAAAATTTACAAAACCTTAGCTAGACTAACAAAGAAAAAAAGAGAGAAGATGCAAATACATAAAATAAGAATGAAGAAGGGGATATCACCACAGACCCCACTGAAATAAAGAATATCATAAGAGGATACTTTGAAAAATTGTATGCCAACAAAATGGATAATTTAGAGGAAATGGACAAGTTCCTAGCAACACACAAGAAGCCTATGATGATGAAAGAACAAATTGATGAATCAATCACAAGTAACGAGATAAAATCATTCATCAAAAACCTCCCAGATAAGAAGACCTCAGGACCAGATGGCGTCACAGGTGAATTCTAACAAATATTTTGGAAAGAATTAAACCAATCCTGCTTAAACTCTTCCAAAAAACAGAAATGGAGGGAAATGCCTAACTCATTCTATGATGCCAACATCACCCTAATACCAAAACCAAAGACTCCACACAAAAGGAAAACTATACACCAATATCTCTAATGAAACTAGATGCTAAAATTCTCAACAAAATGCTTGCTAAGTGTATTCGACAACACATCATTCGAACTATACAACATGACCAAGTGGGTTTCATCCCTGGTATGCAAGGATGGTTCAACTTAATAATATCAATCAATTTAATACACCACATAAACAGATTGAAAGAAAAAAAATTCCATGACCATCTCTATAGACACAGAAAAGCATTCGCCAAAATACAACACCCTTTCCTGATAAAAACACTGCAAAAGATAGGAATAGATAGAAACTTCCTCAACATCATAATGGACATATATGAAAATCCCACAGCTAACATCATATGCAACAGTGAAATCCTAAAAGCTCTCCCTCTAAGATCGGGAACAAGACAAGGATGCCTACTTTCACTGCTCTTATTTAACATTGTGTTAAAAGTACTTGCTCAAGCACTTAGGCAAGAAAAAGATAAAAAAAGGTATCCAAATTAGAAAGGAAGAAGTAAAAATTTCACTATTTGCTGACAACATGATCCTGTATATAGGAAGCACTGATAAATCAACAGCAAAGCTTCTAGAGCTGATAAATGGGTTCAGTAAAGTGGCAGGACATAAGATTAATGTGGAAAGGACATTTTTTTACACCAATAATGAGCAATCTGAGGAGGAAATGAAGACCAAAATTCCATTTACAATAGAAACTAAAAGAATCAAGTTCCTAGGAATAAATTTAACTAATGATGTAAATGATTAATATGCAGAAAACTACACAAAACTGTTCCAGGAAATCAAAGAAGACTTAAATAAATGGAAGCATAGTCCCTGTCCCTGGATAGGAAGACTAAACATCATTAAGATGTCTATCTTACCCAAACTGATTTACAGATTTAACACAATCCCAATAAAAATTACCACAGCAGTTTTTACCAAATTGGAATAGCTAACTATGAAATTTTTTGGAAGTGCGAGGGGCCCAAAATAACAAAAGATATATTGAAAAAGGAAAAGAAAATCAGAGAAATCAAACTACCTGACTTTAAAACATACTACAAGCCTACAATGGTCAAAAATGCATGGTATTGGCACAAGGATAGACATATTGACCAATGGAAATGAATTGAGAGTTCTGATATAAATCCTCACATATACAGTCACCTGATAATCAACAAGGCCACCAAGCCCACTCAACTGGGAGAAAATGGCCTCTTCAAAAATGGTGCTTGGAGAACTGGATATCCAAAAGAATGAGAGAAAAATACCACCTCACACCTTATGCAAAAAATAACTCAAGGTGGATCAAACATATAAATAGAGCCAAGACCATAAAGCTCCTAGAAGCTAATGTAGGGAAGCATCTACAGGAGCTTGTATTAGGAAATGATTTCATGAACTTTACACCCAAAGCACGAGTAACGAAAGAAAAAATAGATAAATGAGTCCTCAAAATTAAAAACTTTTGAACCTCAAAGGAGTTTGTCAGGAAAGTGAAAAGGCAGCTCACTCAATAGGATAAAATATTTGGTAACTATATATTTGATGAGGGCCTAATATCCAACATATGTAAAGAAACACTACATATCAAAAAGAAAAGGACAAACAACCCTTTTAAAAATGGGGAAGTGATTGTATGGACACTTCTTCAAAGGAAAAATACAAATGGCAAGAAAACACATGAAAAGATGCTCAACATCATGAACTATTAGGGAAATGGAAATCAAAACTACAAGGAGATATCATCTTACACCATTAGACTGGTATCTTTTAAAAAAAACAGAGGACTACAAGTTTTGGAGAGGATGTGGAGGAATGGGATCACTTATCCACTGCTGGTGGAAATGTAGAATGGGGCAACCATTGTAGAGGACAGTCCGATGTTTTCTCAAGAAGCTAACTAGAGAATTGCCATATGATCCAGCAATCCCACTACTGGGTATATACCCAGAAGAACTGAAAGCAGAGACACAAACAGATATACGCACACCAATATTCATAGAGGCATTATTCACTATTGTCAAAAGTTGGAATCAAACCAAACATCTATCAACAGATGAATGGATAAGCAAACTCTGGTATGAACATACTATGGAATATTACTCAGCTGTAAGAAAGAATGCAGTGTTATCACATTGGATAACATGGATGAACCTTGAAGATCTTATGTTGAGTGAAGCAAGCCAGGCACTGAAGGACAAATATTACATGACCTCACTGATATGAATTAAGCAAATTGAGCAGACTCACAGTGCTAGAGTCTAGAAGATAGGCTTACAAAAGGCAGAAAGGGAGTAGAGAGTTGTGAGCCAATGCCCATATGGGCAAAATCTATGATAAGGTGGAAAGGTGTAGTTGTGGGCAGACACTGGAGCAGTAATGCCTTTGGGTTGGGCGGTGCTGGTTTGTGAGGGGGTAGGGTGGGGAGGGTGGGTTAGAGTGTCCATGGATCTAAGAAGAGTGTTTGGGGAGGGAGCAGGTGAACCCTGGGGATTTACGAGTATGTGGTTCAAACTGCAATGTTGGGGATATTCTTTTGACAGATATTGCAGGGGAGGGTTATTTGTTTATGGTGTTTGATGTGGGGTGCATGCGGGACTGGGCGCATCTAGGGCAAGCTTCTAGGGAGTGTGTGAGTATTCATCTTATCATAGTGTGTTGTATTGGAGGGTGGAGAACCAAAAAATGAATGGGAAGATGTTGGACTCCCATCCTCGGAATTCCTGCAATGTTCTCAAATAGAGAGCCAGGAGCCTCTCAAGAGCATAGGCAATGCCTAATAGGAGAAGACAGGCCAGTATGTCAAGCCTTCATTGTTGTTGAAAGTAACTATGAATCTTGTCCTTCAAGGAGTGAAACTTTGTGGGTCCAGTGGATCCCGAGGATCGGGGGAGGGAGTAATAGAATAGATGGATCATGGGAAATTTTGGGGGGTGATGGAATCATTCTGTGTGATCTTGCAATGATGGATATATGTCATGTTGAATTTCATCAAAATTTATAAAAGTGTATTGTCCTAAATGAAAACCATAATGTAAATCATTGACCATGGTTAGAAGCAATGTTTCAATATTTGTACATCAGTTGTAACAAATGTACCATCCACATGTAAAATGTTATTAATAAGGGAAAGCGGACAGAGGGAGGATGTTGGATATATGGTTATCCCTTATATTCTGTACGTGACTTTTCTTTAACCTAAACTTTCTTTGAAGACAAAATGAAAAAAATAAGACACGGGGGAATGAATGGAAGAAAATATCACTGTACATACAAGACAACAGATCTTACAGTGATGAAAAACATGATGCCAAAATTTTTTTAAATTTTATATATTTTTTTATTATTTTTAAATTGTTTCAAATTTATTTTTAAATTTTTTGTATTTTTTATTTTTAAAACCATTATTATTATTTCTTTTTCTTATTAATTGTATTTGGTTATTTTGTTCCCTTATTTTTTAAGAAGTTTTGGATCACAGAAGGGTTACAACTGTGGCAGGGGAGGATCAATGGTGTGGAGTATCAGTGATGGGGGATGCATGGGTGGAGGTTCATCAGGAGCATACCAATAAGGCATATAAATGTGTTCAAGTGTTCATGAGACATTGTCACCATGGGTGGAGATGCAAACAATAACTGAAAGAATATCAAATTCCTATCTTGGGGAGCTCTGCCACTTTCTCTAATAGGTCAGCAAGAATTCCCTGAGTACAAGGGCAGTGACTAGTGAAGGAGGATGGCCCATTGATAGGCCCTTGATATTGATGACTGTAATTGTGAACTTTTGCTTTTGAAATTGAAACTTTGCCTAGTATTATAGGATGCCTAAGAGTTACCTTCTGAGAGCCTCCTTGTTGCTCAAATGTGGCCTCACTCCAAGTCAAACTCATCATTTAAATGCACTAATTCCCCCCAGCATAGGACATTAGTCCTGGGGATGAGCTTCTCTGGCACTGAGGGATTAATAGCAAGCACCAAGTAGCAAAGCAACTGGAAAAAGACGTTGACCAAAAGGGGGAAACGGTAAAGACAATTGAGTTCATATGACTAAGAGACTTCAAAGTGAGTCAGGAAGTCATTCCTGAGGTTATGCTTTGGCAAGTCTCATCAAGAGATCATTGACTGCCAAAGTAAATAATGCCTCAAATAGCGGGTCTCCTGAGGGCTCTGGAGACATCCAGACCCTATGGGCAGAGCAGATAGCTCAGGAGTTCGGTGCCCTGCCAATGGGCCCTACTTTGGAATTTATGCTCCCTAGTGTGACAGAATTAGACCCAGTTGTGGTTTCACTACACATGGCTCTTCTGTCCCTTCTATTTGAACCTATAGTTAGTACTAGAGTTGATAGTTGTATGTCCAAGAGACTTCAATCTTTGGACTGTTCGTGTGCCAGTTGGACCCCGAATCTCAACAGCATTGCAATACCTACTCTCCAGTTCATTGGACTTACCCAGGACAAATAAAAAGGAGACAATGATGGACAACAACCAACCCAAGGAACAGAGAGAGTGTTGCAATGAGATGCAAGATAGTCCCATCCATCTGCTCCATGGGATCTAAGCTCCCTCTCAATTAGAGGCAGAGTGGGCATCACCATCCCAGAAACCTCAGAATTGGAGAATAAATAATGGACTAGAGTAGACTGTTATTCTACTATAGGCTGATTGTAATTCTAGCATTGGAAGAAATTTTATCATGGATGTGGAGGCAGTGGCCAATGGAGGTTCTGTGGGGAGATAGAGGGAAAAATAGGTGTAATATGGGGGCATTTTCATATCTCAGGAATTGTCCTGAATGACTATTGCAATGACAGATACAGGCCATTATATATCTTGCCATAACTTACAAAATTGTGCAGGAGAGAGTGTAAACTACAATGTAACTATAATCCACACTTAATGGCAATGCTCCAAAATGTGTTCATCAGTTGTAACAAATGTACCACACTAATGAAGGATGTTGTTAATGTGGGAAAGTGTGGGAGGGGTAGGGAGTGAAGCATATGGGAATCCCCTATATTTTTCATGTAACATTTATGTAATCTAAGTATCTTTTACAAAATTAAAAAGTATATAAAAAAGAAGTTAATTGCAATGTCCAGGTAACAGATAATGAAGACAATAACACTGGAAGTAGAGAAGAGAATACCTCTGAAGGTAGAAAAGACAGGACTTAGTAATTTATGGGAAGTAGGTGGTAGAATAAAGGATTGTCTTTTATTTGTGGCTCTATGAACTGATATTTAAATACAGAATTGAAGGCTAGGCTCTTCCAATAATTTTTATTAGATGTAACAACCTTAAGGAAGAGAGGGATCAGGTTTCTGACCACCACTTTTTTTTAAACGGGTTCCAAGCAAAAGGGAGGCAAATACCTCAACTAGATGAAGCTCTCCATCACCTCACTACTGATTCCATTAAAAGCACCTTACAATCACGTTACATCACTTAAATGCAAAGATTTATAAACAACTTGTGTTTCTGTGTGAATTATTTTAATGCCATCATCACATCAGCCTACTTGACATTGATGATATTGAGGGAATAGTAGTTCGAGGTTAGGGATTGGGGATGGGTGAAATAATATGTACTAAGGAAGGGATAGGTTTGGAATTTTGAATGTGATAGTAACTGTTTTGGCTGGATAGGATCTAAGAATGTTAGGCTGTTGAACAGTTCCAGGCAACACTGTCCCTTAGCAGACTTATGTGTGCTCTGCACTGACCTAACTCCTAACTGCCACAGAATAATATTGGGGGAACCAAAACAGACACCCAGCCATATTTCCAGACTTGCTTGGGGCCTGTGGGAAAGAGGTTAAATCCAGCCCCAAACAGGACTCAGATATGTACTGAAATGTGAATGGATGGAGACTCCCTGGAGGTCACAATGGAAAAAAGAAAACAGAAGACCACCAAAAAAACCAACAAGAATGAAGATGGTGGAGCTAACTGGGCAAGTCTGAACAGAAGGGTCAGGATATCAGAGGAGGTACAGATTGCAAGAGTTAGACTGAGAACAGAGCAAGAGGACTCCAGCATTGCAAACTCCAGCTCTGGTGTTAGGACATTGCCTTCCTTAATCCATTCAAAGACTCCTAGAGGGAATAACTGGAAAGGAGAGCTGGACTTCCCATTTCAGATCATCAAAAAGAGGAAAACTCAAGTACAAAAATATGACATGAGGTGCTAAATCAATCACATTTGTACTCAGCAGCTGCCGAAGCCTGGGCCAGGAGGTATAGGAATCATGAGACATTTGAAGATAGATTAGGTCTGAGAAACAAATTGCAGTGGGGGGATTTAGGCAGCCAACAGATATGTGGCCATACCAAAAAACACAAGGAATAAAAATTACATGATATGTAGTTTTTAAAATAATATTTCTAGGATTCTTGGAGGCAGGAGAAACACCATGTGCCAATAAGCACCATTTCTTCATCACTGTAACTACTTTAAGTTTTATAACTACTTAATAATAATAGTAGTTATTTAAGTTGGTGATGACACCTTTAGATCTAACAATACCTGAAGGCAAATAAAAAAAGGGTGCAATGTTTATACTTAAGAGTCACAAAAAAAAAGTTTGCCTTAAACATTTCTGAACAGCAGGAGGCAGAGACAACACAAAGAGCTCTAGCATCATGTGAAATCTTGGTGAACCATGAGAAGTGGGGTAACCAGCTTGGAAATCTAAACAATGAATTTAACTCTTCTGGTAGGGAACTCCATACCTATTCTGCATATCCTAGAATGTAACCTCCTTTATTTCTTTACTCTTAAACTTTATTTAGTGCTATAAACAAGACAGGTACCACAAATTTTTGATGATTGACAACTTTAAATAACCTGGAATGGAAATTTCATGAGAGCAGGGACAGTATGTGGTTCAGTGCCATATCCCCAAGACTTATACCAGCTCCCAGCACATAGTAGATGTTCATTAAATATTTTTTGAATGAATAAATCTCAAAGAAGATCTCTTTTGATTTTTTGAGTGGGGTAGAGATAAAGAATAACAGTAATAATAATAGTAGTTATCACTTATTAAAAAGCTACTATTATTGCCATTGTACTGGATGCATTTCCTACTTTATCTCATTTAATCCTCCAAACCACCTTATTAGGTAGAGATTTTCTCTTCTCTGTTTTAAAGATGAGAAAATCAAGGTTCAGAAAGGTTAGGTAACTAAACTTCTCTGGCTACAATCTTACGGCTAGTGTGTGTAGATCTGAAACTGAAGCAAATTTTGTCTTACTCCAAGCCTCTGTTTTATTCATTAATCATTGTTGCCACTGTATCTAAGAAGAAAAATTCTCCTATGACTGAGGAGCCTTTTAAAGGCCCCCTTCATGTCTTTGTTCCTTAGGCTGTAGATAAAGGGGTTAAGCATGGGAGTCACCACAGTGTACATTGCAGCTGCAGCAATGTCCTTTTCTTCAGAGGCAACAGAAGGAAGGCACAGATAGGCACTGAAGAGGGTCCCATAGAACACACAGACAACACAGAGATGGGAACTGCAAGTGGTAAAGGCCTTGGCCCCCTCACCAGAGGTTCGGACTCTCAGGATGGCCAGTACAATGTGGATGTAGGAGATGACAATGCATATAAAGGGACAATGAGTACTGTGACTCCTTGATGTGGGTGTCTGAACATGACAGCTGTAGGACAGGAACTATGTCACAGAAAAAGTGAGCTATTTCCCCAAAAACACAGAAAGACAACCGAGCCATGAGGAGGGTGTGAGTCAGAGCAACAATGTTGGTGAGGACCCAGCACACTGCAAGCAACAGGGCACAGACTCGGGGGCTTATGACTGTGGAGTAGTAGAGAGGATGGCAAATGGCCACATAGCAGTCATATGCCATCACAGCCAGGAAGAAGCTGTCCAGATCACCAAACATCAGGAAGAAATACATCTGGGCAAGGCAACCCTTATAGGAGATGATATAATGCTGAGACTGTACATTCACCAGCATCTTGGTAACTGTAGAGGATGTTAAACCCATGTCAACAAAAGACAGGTTGACCAAAAAGAAGTAACTGGGAGTATGGAGGTGTGGGTCAAAGACAATGGCCAGGATGATGAGGGCGTTCCCAGTCAAGGTGACAAGATACATACTAAGGAAAATTCCAAAGAGTAACTGCTGGTGCTCTGGTGACTCAGATATTCCTTGGAGGAAAAATTCAGAGATTCTAGATCTTTTTTCCCCCATCCATGTCTCTGTCATATCTGGAGAGACTAGGGAGAAGAGTTAGAATGCTAGATTTCTTTTAAAACTCTACATGTGCTGAGGTATAACTCCAAAATCTCCCTTTAAACTTACTATCACCCCCAATCCTGACTTCACCTCCCACCTGATCCTAGTTCATTCCTCCTTCTCTCCCTCAAAAACCTCATCATTATTCATTTTCTTCTTTCCTTCTCTCTGGCCAATCTTCTATACAGAGCACCCTCTTCCAAGGAGTCATTGGCATGTTCAGCCCTGGTATTAACAAGCCTTAGACGAGGTCTGCAGAGACATCACTGCGATAGCATGTGTACATGGGTAGACTGAGATGAGCTAAATCTTACATTCTGTTAGGAGGCGGCCTAAAATTCCATACAAAAATTCTTTTAGAAACCCTCACAATGAAAAATTGTCATAGGACAATGGAGAATGAATATAACGGAAGGACATGAGGAACACTCATGTGCCTTTACTTCTTTGTCATTTCTGCTGAAGTAGAAAATAGTGAGTCCTGCACTCTCTTCCTGCATTTGAGTTTCTGTCATGGCTATGGTCACCATCCTTTAACTAACATTTACTAGCCACTTCTTTTATGTCAGGCAGGCTAATAAGCATTTTACATAGATTGCCTCCATTAATCCTTAAACAACATTAAAAGGAGAGATTCCTGTAATTACTATTGCATAGAGGAAACAACTGAGGCTTAGGATATTTGAGTAATTTTCACAAGGACTCACATTTGGGACAGAATTCAAAACTATAGCATTGGACTCCAGAGATGGCATCATCAATTAATGTAGGTAGAAAACGATTTTCTATCACCATGTTTATATTTAATTCCTCAAAAATCCTAGTTTGGCACCTTAGTCTCACTTGCCTTCCCCTTTTGTACACTTGTATTTTCTAGGAGAAAAATGATGTTTTAGACCTGGATAGAACCTAAAAGATCATCTGGCCCACAGAGGTCTGCAAACATTAGTCTGTGGACAAGTCTATCACAATCAAGTGATAAGTTTGTTAAGAATACACAATACTGGTCCCCACCTCATATCTACTGAATTAATTTCTCTAGGGTGCACTATGGGTACCTGTGTTTAAAAACAAAAACCTCCTCAAGTATATGTGATGCTCAAAAATATTAAGAAAATTTCATTTAGTTCAATCCCTCCATTTCCTTCAAAGATAAGCAAGCTAAGATTCAGTAAGGTGTAGTGATTCAGTAAGTTTACACTGTGTCTTGAAGGAAGATATGGTACAAGTGCCAGGGTATCCAGACTCTCAGATTAGCACCCTTTCCATTAAGTCAACTATGTTTACATTTTCCATTATTCTTGGTTATCAGACTTACGGTTCTAAATATGTTCCCATTTCCCAATTTTTATTCTGAGTCCATACCTAAGGAAAGCTACTTTGAAATAAATAGAAGACTTACTGAAGCATTGTTCTTCAAATTTAACAAGAGAAATATCTAAAAACTATCACATATTTGTCTATGCATGATCTCTACACTAACTGAGGAGCACATCTCAGAGCTATATAGCTTCCTCTGAGAGATCAGAAAACCACAAGCTATTTTCTCCCCTACACCATCTCTCAATGGGAATATGATGCCTCACAAAGATTAGACTACTTTGACTGAGTATATTCTGTTAACCATGTCCTGGAAAGCATAAGATTCTCTTAAGACCCGACTGCTTGTTTATCTTGTGAACAAGAGAGTGATGCAGACTCACAGACAAACTCTAGGCTTTCCCTTACATTGAGCAAATAAGCCAGTTCATATCCATTGAGGCTTTCAAAAGGATTGTGGATTATTTTAGGGCACAGCTGTGCCTCTTTTATACTCTGAACCAGTGTAAGATGCTTTGAACAAGGTCTCCCTACAGAGGTCCCTCAGTCTATGGCTCCAACCAGTTAACATAATAAATTTCCCCAAATCCTCAAAACAAGGTCTAGAGCTCTTCACTATAAGCTCAGTTTTTCTGTACTTTTTTTTTTCCTACTCAAGGGCCTTACTCTACTATTTCTTGCCCTATCATTTGGTTCTTCCCTCTCCAAAAGGGCTTCTCATCCTTAGAAAATTCTATAGATCTTATAGATACCAATGAGGTGCTTCCAGAATCTTGGGGCAAACTATGACCCTGCTATGTCAGGGTGAAAAGATCCCTTCAATTACCTGTGTAGCCTCTTGATCTACTGTGTCTGCCAACAGGTAAGGGCTAATGTGGACATGATGGAGAGACTATTCCAAAGGCAGGAACTGCTAGCCTGCAAATGTTTTTCTCAAATTTCTCTTTTTACTGCTATCTCAGTTACTGAGAAGAAGGTAATGCAGATGTTCTGATTTTTTGGTGGAAAGAACTCAAATTTTACCTGAGGGATGAAAATAAATGGAACCAGTGATCAGGGCCAAGAAAAGTAAATACAGAGGGTAAAAGCCAGAAGGAAAAGTCGATTCCTAAACAAGGAGAAAGGGAAGGAGGGGCTATGGTTCCAGGTAAGAAGCCAAAGAGAGCAGCAAAATCTGCAATGCCAAGGAATGAGCTAAAGGGGAGGCTGGAGTAACCATAGATATATTCATGAATTGGAACAGAGAAGATTAGAGAGAAGAGGATCTATACTGAGTATTGAAGATGACATAGGACACATGATACTCTGATCTCACCCAACCCAAGTCTTCAGGCTAATAGCTATATTCTGAAACCTGTGCTGACAGACTCAGGAATATGTAGATTCTGGCTCATCAGCCTTAAACTGAAAGGAGGCTGAACAGAGCCACTTTGGGCATCCAAAAGATACAAGGAGTCATGGGACAGAGATCCCTAGGGCCCTGTTAGAGCCAACACTCATTATTGCCCAATTTTCCCTCTGTATCTCTTTATAACAGGCCCAATTAGTATAGTATTGACTTCATTAAAATATTGGGATGCTCTACCTCTTTCTTTATGTTAAATGGTATTATTAAGGAGTGGAATGAATGGATCCTTTCTTATTTCTTTTAAACTCTAAAGGCACTCACAGAAAATAAAAATACTTTCTTTTTAAAAAAATAATATTCTTAAGTATGGACTATTGAAGTTTGTTATTATTTTGTTAAGTGTGAATAAAAATATCTTTAGAAAATGATGCTATTTGTATTGATTTGTAAGCCCAGTCTATGAAAAGACGTGCTTTCTAGCTGAATAAATCTCTTAACTGCTCCCTTTCAAGAAGAATACTAACTCTAAGCATCTCTTCTAAGAAATTCAGAGCTACCAATATCCACATCTTCAAACAGTTTAATGACATACAACATATCCTTCTTAAGGAATGATTAGCTTCTGCTTAAAGATTTTATATTATTACTGCATGTAATTTTACTCCCTCTTAAAATTGTACTAGGACTAAAGTGATGTTTTTAAAAAGACACAAATCCTACAAGGACAGAGAAGAGTAGAAAGCACACAATAGAAGCAAAATTTCAGAAGTTAGAACACAAACTGATGAGTGAGTAGTAACTGAATTAACAAGACCTGACAAAGTTAAATCCTAGGCTGGCAGTGGAGAAATTAAAATAACTAACCTGATCAATACCAAATAACACTAAAAAAGCCTACAAGCTGCCATCCCTTACTACCTCTGGATCTGGGAGTGAGGAGGTACTGCATACCAAGGTGAAAGACATGGTAGCTATTTGAAATCAGTTGGAGCCTTACGTCCCGCCTCTTAATCCACACTACTAGAATATTTTCCCTCCACTATTCCAACAGGGGCTGGGAACTCACATCTCTGGAGAAGGTAAAAGAGAAAGGTTTGGGACTGGGATTTGCTACACACATATGAGATAAACGAATCATACCAAAAACGGGTATTACATGACTATATGCACACCAGTGCTGAAGGTTGGGCCCACAGCTTTTTATCTGCATTTAGCTACCAGGCCCTGTCCCAAAGAATTTTCTTTGGAGTCTGAATAGCTCAAACGATAAAACTAAAGATACTGACATTGGGGGGGGTCACTCCTTCAGATAGGCTTTCCAGCAAGATTATCCTACAATGAAACTCAACATCTGTAGCCCCATCTATAAGCACAGAGTGCCCAGCCGGATTTTAAGAATTTTATTATATTATGGAATATATCAGTAAGGTACACAAATCTGAAGTGCACAGCTCAATGAATTTTTCCATATGTAAACATCAACGTGACAACCACACAGACCAAGATATATAACATTTCTAACAAGTTTAAGGCTCCCTCTTGCCCCTTCTGTGGCACTACACCTCCTTAGTGGACCCCACCCTTGTGATTCATGTCAAAATAAGATGAGCTTTGCTTATTCTTGAAGTTCATGTAAACAGAATCATAGAGTAGAATGCTTGCTTCTTTAGCTCAAAATCACTTATTTCAGATTCAGCCATATTGGTGCATGTAGAAGTTTGTTCCTCTTACTGCTGTATAATATTTCATTTTATATATAGTCAATTTATCCATTCATTTTCCTGTTGATGGGCATATGAGTTGCTTCCATTTTTTTACTATTATGAGTAAAGATGCCAAGGACATCTTTGAACATGCTTTTTGTGGGCTACATATGCTTATAAACATTATTGAGTTGTTTTTCAGTTGTTGACAAAAATAAAAAAGACAAACAACCCAATTGAAAAATGGGCAAATGAATTGAATAGACATTTCCCCAAAGAAGATATACAAATGGCCAATGAGCAAATGAAAAATGTTGAATATCATTAGCTATTAGGGAAATGCAAAGCAAAAACACAATGAAATACCCCTTCACACCGACTAGAATTGGTACTATTGAGAAACAGAAAATAAGTGTTGGAACGGATGTGGAGAAATAAGACCACTCAATCACTGTTGGTGGAATTTAAAATGGTGCAGCAATTGTGGAAAACTGTCTGTTGGTTTCTCAGAAGGTTACGTATAGGATTACCATATGGTCTGGCAATCTCACTTCTAGGTGTATACTCAAAAGAATTGAAAGCAGGGACTCAAACTGACATTTGCCCATCAATGTTCTCAGAGGCATTATTCACAATAGGCCAAAAGATGCAAGCAACCCAACTGTTGATTAAGCAATAAATGGATAAACAAAAGTGGTACATAAACATTGTAGCCATTTGAAATTGTTTATGGATTCCAAAAATAGATATTGGACTATGATTGTAAACTGGTCTGTTCCTCTGCACATATTAGATTATATTTGATTCAGAGGTTTCACTTTTACTTGATTAAACAATGATTAAGGCTTTGATTGGGCCACATCAGTAGGACGTTGCATTCCAGTTCCCTTGGTGGGCAGAACTCATAGAGAAAATGGACCGCAGAGAAAGGAGGTTGGAGTTTTAATGCTGAAGCCTCAGGAAGTAAATACACAGAGAAGCAGATACATGAGGAAAGAGAGAAGGCACCATTAGACATGGCACAGTCCCCAGGAAGAGAGACAAGCTGTTCACCTGATAGTTTACATCTGGCCTTGTGGAGAGAGCAGAGCAGCTGAGCCCTGAGAAAAATGAGCCCCAGGAGAGAGATGAGACTCATCCCAGACTACAGCTGATATTGGAAGAAGCTGGAACCACAGAGCCTTAAGAGGAAGAGGAAGCCTGAACCATTTCAAATGTCAGCAGCCACCTTGCTCCAACACATGGCAACACATTTTGGTGAGGGAAGTAACTTATGCTTTATGGCCTGGTTACTGGAAGCTTCTACTCCAAATAAATACACTTTTATAAAAGCCAACAGATATCTGGTATTTTGCATCAGCACCCCTTTGGCTGACCTATACACACATCATGGAATATTATTTATCCATAAGAAAGAACAAAGTTCTGAGACCTGTTAAAACATGGATGAAACTTGAAAACATTATGCTAAGTGAAATAAGTAAGGCACATAAGGACAAATATTGTACAATATCACTTATAAGAAATATTTGAAAATAGTAAATCCACAAAAACAGAAATAGATTAGAAGTTACCAAGGGATAGGGGAGGGCAGAAGAAGGAATGTATGTTCAGTGGATATGGAGTGTGTGTAATTATATATATTTAAAGAGACTGATTGACATCTACCAATCTTTCCCACCGAAATGCTAAAATCTTTCTGTACCATGGTTATTCTTTGCTGAGCATTCACAGGAGCACAAATTCTTCACACTCTTTGCCCACTCAGAGAAGTCTCTCCGTACATTCTTGTCACCATTTTCCAATATTGTTCTTTCCCAATATCCAATTACTCATCAAACTTTTAGGCACTGCTAATGAGTCAGTGTTGACAGTTCCTCTGGCCATCTGTCATTCCAGGAGAATGAACAATCAGATGTACTACTAAAATTTCTGATCATTTGGAGGATTTTGCTTCACTGGTGATCTTTAGGGCCACGCCAAAGTAGGACTGTAGTGCTGAAGCTGTCCACTTCAGGGTAATGCCATAATATCATGCAGAACCTTCTATAAACCAAGCTCAATTTTTGTTTCTTCTTCAGTCAACTAGTCAAGCAACATACTTGTGTTTTCAGTACCTCCTTGAGCCCAATATCATGTACAAATTCCATTTGATGACAGGTGCTGTGCGAATATCCAGTTTGATGGGTCAGAAAACATCTAGTGCATGATGGAGAGTCTGGATTGCATAGAATCTTTGTGGCCCATGGTCAACTTTTTAGTTTCTACTAAGGCTCAGAATCAAGCCAGAACCTATTTCTGGATGTATTTTATAGCCTTTTCTTATTCTGTGATCACTCAAACCTGATCAACTTTCAAGTAATTTGGCAAATAAAAATAGCTTGAAAATATTATGGGGCTATGAAAATATCAGGCAAAGTACACTTCAAATAAATAAACCAGAAATAAATAAGGATTTTCATGATGAAAAATGTGTCACTATAACAGGAAGATATCATAGTGCTAAGGCTGTATATACTCAATAACATTTTTTAAAAATATGTGAAGATTCACAAAACAGAAACAGAAATATGAAAATCCACAATCATTGGGAGAATGTAACACATCTCTCTCAATAGCTGATAGAACAACTCAACAAAAATGTAAGGATATAGAATATATGAACATATTAAGAAATGATCTAATTGATATATTTTAATAAAACACCAAACACTCCCTGGAAAAAACAAAAAACAGAACTCACTTTATCGTCAAGTAATGTCCAAGTCTTGACACAAATAGACTACATGCTCTTCCATAAAAAGTCACAACAAATTTCATCTGTTTGGAAACATTCAGAGTTCTTCTATGACAATGATAGAATTAAGCTAGAAACAAATAACACAAGAACCACTACAAAATCTCCAATGTCTAAAAATTTTTAAAATATCCTTCAAAATTACCTATAGATCTAAGAAGGAATCAAAACAGAAAGTTGAAAATATTTGAACTGAGTGATATTGAAGGTAAAACATATCAAAACTTGTGATTTGTTGCTAAAAAGAAGGAAATTTATAGCTTTGAATGCATCTATTAGAAAAAGAAAAGTCTAAAAACTATTTAAGCCCTTGCCTTGAGAAATTATAAAACAAAGAAGAGGTCAAATCATGAGAAAACAAAAGACAGAAAATAATAAAGGTGATAAAAATCATCAAACATAAAAATAGAGAAAACAAAAAAGCCTAAAGTAGGTTGCAAATGTTAAGCAATATTTACTAAAACTTTAAATTGTCTACCCCATGATGTAGGAATTCCATTACTCTGTGTATACCCAAGAGAAATGAGTACATATTTCCACTGAAATGTATGCAAAGTATAGAGCTTTCCTCGTAATTACCAAAAACTGGAAACAACACAAATGCTTATCTCTAAAAGAAGAGTAAAAATGATTGTAGTACATTCCAGTAGAATGCTACACACCGTCAGACTCCATGAGCAAGTGAGCCACCAGGCCCCGCAAGCAGATGAGCCCCCCAGGCCCGGAGCGCGGGTGTGCCATCAGGCCCAGCAAGCCACACAGCAAGATGAATATGTAATAGGAGAGTGACACAAGGGAGAGCCAAGACAAGACGTGCCAAAAAACCAGGAACTATGGTGGTGCGGGTGGTAGGACGCCTCTCTCCCACATCGGAGGTGCTAAGGGTCAAATCCCAGTGAAGACAGGAGGAGAAGGATGAGAAGAGAGGGCAGGAAATGGATACAGAGGGTTGCCCAGTGAATGGACACAAAAACAGCAAAAATGGGGGAAGGGGTAAAAATGAACAAAAGTAAATAAACAAATAAATAAATCCTTTAAAAAAAAGTATAGGGGAGTAAGATACGGACTACAGTTAGTAGTAATACTTTGACAATGAGCTTTCATAATTTGTTAACAAATGTTTCACAACAATGCAAAATATTTGTGGTGGGGTGATGTGTGGGAGCTCTAGGTGATGTTATGCATATTTGTTTTGTAAGTTCACAACATTTACTGAACACTTATATTTTATGTACATTCAGTATGAATGATATACTTCAATAAATTGTTTTTAAAAAAGAGTTCATTGTAGTTTTCTGAGTACAAGTGCTTTGCATTGTTGGTTAAGTTTATGCCTAAATATTTGATTATTTTAGTTGTTGACATAAATGGAATTTTTTTCCTGACTTCCTCCTTAGATTGCACGTT
>JAQZBX010019494.1:0-33759 GCA_029593785.1 Cabassous unicinctus | reverse complement strand
AACAGAATTTTGCATTTTCTATGGCTAGCAGATACCAGGCACAATTTTGCAGGGTATGCAAAACAGATGAGCTCTAAATGGAGAAGAAACACTTTGTGGGCTTTTTAAAAATGATTTGGACTTGTAAATATTTGAGTTTTGCTTTGGGGTGGGTTTTTTGGAGGTTAATGTGCCCCTGGCTGTTGTGAATAACAGAGAGTAATAGAGGGGTTTTGGCTCATTTATGTAACAATTACACACTTTCATCATGACCTTCCCTCTTTATTTCTCAGTTCACAATCTCTTCCTTTGGAATAACATATGAGGCACATCTGAGTATTTGTTTAATTTCTATCATTTCTGCCCCATTCACATTCTGATTTTTCTTTTCCATGCTTCATCCCACTCTTTTCTCTCTTTGAAACTTCCCCAGTCATAATCTCAAACCTTTCTCTCCTTGCATTACTTTCATCTCTGACTACAAGGAATGAAGTTGGAGAACTGGAATTTAAATTGCAGTTCCCTGTGCTTCTCTTAGGATAACTGGAAATCACTTAAGGAGTTCATTTCAATGCACATTCATGCAGCCCACCTCCAACAATTTTGATTCAGTATGCCTGGGTTGAACTGTAGTAGTTTGCATTTCTAACAGGCTTCTTTGAGAGGAACTAGTAAAAAATATATGTAGTCCAGATATTTCTGTATTTTGCAATTTTCTTTCATATATATTCTATTAATTTTAACATTTTTCTTTGAATTAATTTCCTTGTGGCTATGATAAACAAACACATATTTTGTGTTGGATTATGACACTCTTTTTTCCTTTCAAATAAACTAATTTTTTGCCAGAATTATTGTGGGTACTTTTAAAAGAAAGGCTATGTCCAATGTACCTATTACTAAGGCTGTATTGGACATTTTTTCCATTGAAAATCATAATTCCTTCAATCTAATAAGCCAGTCATTCTAAGATATATCATTATTTTATATATTCTTAAAAAAGCAAAATGTTGTTTAATAAATTACAGTAAGAAATAACTGATTTTAAGATACCATATATACATATTTCAGAGATATTAAAATGGGAAAAATGATTCATCTTAGAATTGGTTAAGGTAAATTTTGTCCACTTCTATTTCAGCTCTAAGTTCTATGCTCTTTTCAGGAGGTAAATAGCATAGAACTTAAAGCTGTCATTAATTTTTTAGCCTATCAATATGATTATATTTGTCCTTTCCCAGGTAGTTCAATACATTGAACTGATTTTATAGTTGGAAAATCATTTTCCCACTCCTCCAGTTTCAGGCACCATTTTCCATAAATACATTTGATTTCATGTCTAACCATTTTGTTCTCTCTATAGAGACTGAGTGATTTAACTGTTTGTAAATTTGAGAATGTATCTGGCCATGGAAAGTTCAGTGTCTCCCCTTCTACCCTCTTCTCATAACTCAGCTGCCAATTTAATGCCCACTTTCTAGAGTGCTTGCCTCTCCTACTCTGCATTCCATAGGCACACCAACATCATTTAGGGAGGTCTGAGGTTACACAGCTCTGCCTGTGGCTGAATGGGTAAATGCAATTTTTAAATTCGTTGTGAAGAAATCCACTTTTGTTGTAAATATAAGACCCATCTTTGAAACCATTTTTTAGTGTATGTGTGATTTTTCTGTATGCTAACTTTCCAATCCTTAAATTCAAAACAACTAAGTGAAATTCTGAGTTGGTTATTCCATTACTTATTTTATATGGTTTTATCAATATATACTTTTATATATTGATGTTTATACACTTTATAAAATATAACCATAATCTAGACAATCTTTTCATCTTTTTGTACTCTGAATATTATATTGTTAAGATGCAGCCATACTTTTGAAATTTGTTTATTTTCATTCCTGTGAAATAGTCCATTCTGTAATATACCATAGTTAATTTCACCCACTATCCTATTAAAGGACATTTTTTCCTTCCTCCTAAATAGGTTTTTGTTCTGGGAACAGTAAAGATATGGACATTCCCTTGCATGTTTCCTGGAATATGCATGAATGAATTTCTCTTGGTTGTATACCTTGGAATGGAATTGAAGCCAGCTAGTAAAATAGGGAATCAATAGATTGATCTGGAACCTGGCAAGAAGTCCATATGGACACCAATACTCCCAAGATGGCTGCTGGAAGACCCTCATGAAATTTTTGCCACCCAGAATGAGATTCCCAGAGATTCCCAGGAGAAGTCACTGATATTCTCGAGGGACATTATAATTGAACCCACCTGGGGGATTGGTGAGTGGGGTAATCAATCAAAAAAGCAAACGCCATTAGCAAAGGGGTGGAATAATTGATGGTTTGAAAAGCAGGCACAAAGGTCAAATAGACCCTGCTCTTGCTGCTGCTCTCAGCTGTCTTGGCTTCTGTGCCCTGCTCTCACCATGTCCCCTCTGCTTGGATTAAGACACAAGTAAAACCTGGGCATTTATAATCTATAATGGGAAATTGCAGTCTATAAGTAAGCCCTCATTATCACTCTTCAGCCCCTTACTCTCTACCAGGGACCCATGATCTGTTATTTTCTCCCATTTCTCTTCCCTCCCTACCTTAATAAATTACTGGCCTAACTAACCTGATGTACCATGAAATTCATTTCTGCAGCATAATTCAAGAACCTAGACCAAATCTGGTAACATATTTGGTGAGCCAAACAGGAGATTATTAGTGAGTGAAACTATGGCATACAGCCCATTTAATGTCTTGTTTTGCTTATCCATTTTAAATGAGGTTGCCTATGAGACCCCATGGGATGAATTTCCAGGAGGGAAGAAGCCAGGACATGGGAACTCTCTGCATCAGTGCCATGTGTTCAGGCTTGTGAGACCTGACCCCAGTCAGGAGGGCTGAGGTACAAGGCAGGGGCTCAAAGCTGCCCCCTGCCAAGACAGAGGTCCCCCAGCCAAGTGTTGGGTGTTGCAAAGCTTTTTTAAGCCCTTTTAGCAGCCAGATGGCTTTTCCCTCAGGCCATTGCCTTCTGCCACCCTCTCTCCTTGGTGGTGGCAGAACAATGACTGAGAGCTGGGGACACTCTCCATGGGTCCATGCCTTTGCAGACCACTGGTCCTATTAACCACACCTGGCTACCTTGTCTTGGATGGGATGGGAATGCACTAGTAAGCAGGGCCAAGATGGATGCCATGGGAGTTCCCTTCCACAAGGGGGTCATAGACCAGGGTTCCTCTCATAATTAAACTTGACCCACATTTTACCTTCCTACTTTTAAATTTCTCATTAGAGGTTTGAGTTAAAATACTTTAGAATGTGTTGAGAAGTGTAAAACTGAAAATGCATTTGCTAGTTAAGAAGTTACTGCCTCAGTGACTCAAGGCCTGTTAGCTAGAACAATTGATTTCTAATCACTTAATGGCCTTTTGATGGCTCAACTAACTGCCAAACAGCAAAGTCATAAGACTGCTTTTTAAGACCTCTGTAAGAATAGGAAGAAGCTTTTTGCCCCTTCTCCAGGAAGGAGGAATATTTGGTTTGGCAGCTTCAGTCCAAAACCGACACCAAGATCTGTCCAGTCTGTCTCCCAAGTCCACAATGACCCCAGAAATGCCTGCCAGCAGTGTCCCTGATTCCCAGGGTGGCAGGAACCAGAGACATAATTCTGAATGGCCCCGAAGAAATTCCTTGGGCCCACCCACTCAGAGAGCAGCCAAACATCTTCTGAGACTTATCTCAGATGCTTCGGTTTGGGCAACTGCTCATCTGTCACCAATTTGGCTAAGGTGCTTTGGTCTGAACTTCAGGGTTTCAGGCATTTCCAAAGACCTATGTTGGCCACAGGGAGCCTGTGAGCCACAGGGTCTGGATTTCAGGATGCTGGAACCAGAGCATCAGCTCCAAATTATTTGGAGTGGTGAACATTTTAGTCACACTTGGACTCTGGGATGCCAGATTAGTTGACTAAAAAGTTCTTCATTCTTCATTCTCCCTAGAGTAATGTGCATGGTCTCTCACCCTCCAGTAAGCTCCCCATAGGAGTGTTTTCTCAAGAATCAGGAAATTCTGCCTACTACTGGTCCACATGGCCACAGTATAGCTGAGAAAATCCTTTGTATAAGACCTGAATTCCAGTTAGACCAGTGTAAAAGAGGAGGACAAATAGATCTGATGGCCAGAAACCTCATGTCATGTCTCCTTAAAGAAATGAGGAAGTACACCTCAAACTTCTTGGTTTAAACTCAATTGTGCCTATTAAATGTGTGAGTAGAGATCAAGATCCAAACTGGTTACTAAACCTCTTCTGGAAACTAAGAAACCTCATGTGCCATCAATTAAGTACAAAGAGTTCCTAGAAATGTAAGGGTATAAAGATCTCTCTCTGTTCTAATCTGTACTTACCTTTGTGTTCAACTTTGAAATCTGTCTTTTAAGTTTGTCAGTTTGCTTGTGCCTAGGAAATCAGATTTGGGGTTCCCCTCTTACAAATTGGATAATAGTGAAAGGTAAACTCAAAATGAGTCTTTCAATGTCAATACTGCCTTGTGAGTGGATTTAATGTATAAATCACAGGTGGAATTCATTCAAAAGCTAGAAAAGCAGAAAACTTAGGAAAGTTACTAATAAAATTCTTGCAACTTAGGTAATACAGGTACCCAATTTGTCTTAAAGAAAAAAGTAGTGGAAACTATAACTTTAGTTAAGATCAGTTATAGATGCCTTTATATTATAAAACAGCAAAATGATAATAACTGAAATTATAACTTGGTAGATTTAACCTAAACCTTGTATTATAAGTGTAAATCTTAAACTGAACTTAATCTTCATTTATGATCACTTCAATCCTAACCTCACCCCTTGAATTTGCTTATGATTATTTCATAACAGCTTCTGCCCCTATAGCTCAGGGGAAAGCAAATTTGAGACATCACTGTCTCCTGTCCTACTGGTTGTTTAAAAAAATGGAAAGAATTGTTTTTCCTGTACTGATAAAGTAAAATACCAGCTAATTAATGTCTTCATGGTAAAAGTGTATAAAATTCAAGAGATAGACTTCAGCATTTTTAAACTCTCTTGTACATTTAAACCAGGCCTTCAATACACTGCAGGTTGCCTCTCCTTTGGAGTTATTGGTGAAGTTGGTCACTGACCCCTAAAAAAATAAGGGTATCTTTACATCTCTGGTTGTGCCCCTGAAGTTAATGGAGACTGCATTACAATTTCAAACTCCTACAGCAGCCAATGATGGCTCAATATGGCCAAATGTAAAATAGATATCACCTCCAGACTGGCACTGTATCATAGTGCCAAAGGGTGCTATGCACAAGGCCAGTGGAATACTGGAACTACTTTCCGATCTTCTCTCTAGGGTCAACAGTGCTGCAGCATGCTGGCTGTGTGAAGGACATAACAAGTGAAGCAATGATCACTAGAGTACTGTGAGTAGAACTTAAACACATTTGGAATTATGGCTGCTCCCATTGAGAGATAACATGTAAGGTATTGCAAACCTGGAAGTTAGGTGTATTAATTACAGCTCAAAGAAAACCTTATTCATTGAGTAGTACATTAATATTAAGTACTGTACCTACTCTAGATATATGCCTGGCAATTATGGTGATATCTTTTCTATTCTAAATTATATGCAGAGGGACATTGAACATGTTAAAATTCCTGGTAAACTTCATTTTCTAAGTATATAATGAATGTGCTTAACCCAGGTATCCCTCTTAGCCCTTGTTCCAGAACCTGTGCCACTCATACTGTGGGGAGTACTGGCAAACCCAGATTTCATCCTGCCAGACCTAAGCATTTCCCACCAGAAGGGAAATAGCAAATAAGGTGGCTAGGACCCACTTCAGTTTAGCCCCTTTGAGATGGCCCATGGGCATATTTTCCTCACCCAGGACCTGGAAACCAGGTTCTGATCAAAACAAGAAAAGAAGCCTCTCTCTCAATTAGAGTCAAAATGAAAGAAACTTTATAGTTCTGAACACTCTCACAGCTATTAAAATTAAAATAATTTCCACCTTGGTGAACTAATCCTGAGTGAAACCATCTACCCAGGAAAATGCCAGCTCACCAAAAGCACCTGATGGGATGCACCAGTGCCAGTCATTGGACAACCTGAATTACCTCTTCCAGAAGCCAAGCTAAGTAGTGTCTATGCCAAAGCCAACTGTTCCCTCTAACTCTAGCCCAGATGCTTATTATTACAGGGAGGGCAAACCAGACACCCCTTAAGAAACTTTGTTTTCATCTCCTATAGCTTAACTTAAAAGGGCAAAGCCTCTTCTCATTCCTCTTCTCTGCCATAGGAACTGGAATTGGTGATTTATACCTAACTCCATTGTCTATTGCAATCTCTTCTCTCTAGAGTTAACCAAAAGGATAAAATGACTGAAAGAATACTATTTCCTACCACCTTTGGGAAAATGCAGTCTTTATAGGCACCTGGCCTTTTCTACCTTTGTTGTCCAGTATCCTCTTAGCAGGACCACATATTCTCAATTCTAATCCAGTTTATTTCTTCCAGAATCAACCTCTTGTTAGCCATGTGGGGACTTCTTTCAGCTTTGCACAGGGTGTCAGATACATCTTCCTCAAGCCAAGATAGAATAACCAAAGGGATTTACACCTTGTCAGGTAGTGCCTACTGCCCCTAACCAGCAGGAAGAAGTTACAGAAGAATGAACATCTCCCTTCAGCACTGCTTTAAGAATAAAGGTGTAAACTCTCTGATGTGGGAATGAAGCTGGATAGTAAAATAGGGAATCAATAGATGGTTCTGGAACCTGGCAAGAAGTCCATGTGGACACCGTTACACCCGAGATGGCTGCTGGAAGATCCTCATGAGATTTCTGCCACCCAGAATGAGATTCCTAGAGATTCCCAGGAGAAGCCATGTATATTCTCTAAGGACATTATAATTGGGCCCACCTGGGGGATTGATGGGTGGGGTAATCAACCAAAACAGCAAACACCTGGGACTCCTCCCTTGCCATTAGCAAAGTGGTGGAATAATTAATGGTTTAAAAAGAAGTTCCTTCTATTCAAACCTATATGTGATGCTGGAGTTGTTAGGTGTACTTCCAGAGACTGAAGCCTCTGGCCTACCTATGTGCCAGCTGTGACTGGAATCTCGGTGGAGCTGCAACTCTTACCCTACAGCTCAATGGACTCATCCAAGTAACATGGCGAGGAGACGACGATGGGCAACGGCCATCCCAGGGAATGGAGAGGGCCTGCAGCTGCAGGCACGATAATCCCATCCACCATATCCATGGGATATAAGCCCTCTCTCACTTGGAGGTGGAGTGGACATCACCATCCCAGTCCCCTCAGCATTGGGGGAGGAGCTGTGGACCAGAGTGGACTTGGTGGTGTTCTGTTGTAGACATATTGTGATTCAAGCAATAGAAGAAATTATAACAGTGAGGTGGAGCTGGTGGCCACTGGACGTTTTTGGGGCAGAGAGAGGAGGGGCAGTTGAAATACAGGGGCTTTTTTTGGGACTTGGGGGTTGTCCTGAGTGGCGTTGTGGCGATGGATGAAGGCCATTTTACATCAGCATATACCATGCAGAACTGTGTGGGAGAGAGTGTGGTCTATGATGTGAACTGTGGTCTATGCTAGGTGGCAAGGCCCCAGGATGTGTATATCCATTGCGGGTGTTGTGCCACACGGATGAAGGATGGTGGCGTGGGATGTTGTTGGAGGTGTGGGAGGTGGGGAACATGAGAATCCCTGTAATTTCTGAGTAATATTTAGGTAATCTAAGCACCTTTTAAAAAAATATATATATATATATAAAATAACATTTATGTAAACAAATGCACATATATGCATATGTATTTATATATCATTTTACAAATATTGGTATGTATTGTGAAAATTTTTATTTTTACCCACAATTAAAAAAAAAAAGAAGAAGGCAGCACAAAGGTCAAATAGCCCCTGCTCCTGCTCCTGCTTTCATCTCTCTTGTCTTCTGCACCCTGCTCTCACCATGTACCCCCCCCTGCATGGATCAACATGCAAATTAAACATGGGAATTTATAATCTATAATGGAAAACTGTAGTCTATAAATCTGTCCTCTTTATTGCTCTTCAGCCCCTTACTCTCTACTGGGGACCCATGATCTGTTATTTTCTCCCATTCTCCCCTACCTTAATAAATTACTGGCCTAACTAAACCAACAAGCTCTGAAATTCATTTCTGTAGCATAATTCAAGAACCCTAGAATAAATCTGGTAACAGAATGGTTGGGTTTTGAGAGATTTGAAATGCAACCTCATAAAATAACTTTTTTAGAGTCTAGCAATTTACATTCAATATATAAAACCTTAAAGATATACATTATCCAAAACTTGGCACTAGTAGATATTTTGACTATTTTACATTGAGTAGGTAAAAAATTGTGTCTAATCTTGGCTTTGATTTGTATTCTGCTGATCACTAATGACATTTCCTCTTGTTCTTGACTATAGAAATTTCCTTTTATTGTGAGATACCTGAAAATGTCAGCCTATTTTAATTGGGCATTTTGCATACTTTAAACTAATTTCTATGAGTTTTTATTTATATTTTATTGTTTTCATAAATTGCAAGCATCATGTAATGGTTTACAAATGGTTTTGCACTTGCTTTACAGGGTCTATAAGGAAAAGAAGTTCTTAAAAATACATAGTAAGATTTATTAATCTTTTCTTTATGGTTCACATTTCTTGACGTTTGAAGAAATCCATTTTTATCCCAAGGACTAGAAGATACCTATATTTTTTTATCAATGGTTTTTAAAATATTCATCATGAAATTTAGGTCCTTAATATCTGTGGGGATGAAGAAGGCCATGAGATAGAGATGTAATTTACTATATTTCCCTTATGGACATTTAATTTTTAATTTAAAATTTTTTTTTATATCAATATTACATGTTACTCAGTTAACATAAGATATCTTCAATAACAATAAATCTGATTTATTCAGCAGTTACACTTCCCTATTATTTTCATTCATTCCTCAATCTTGTGGGATTTGGGACAATATCCACTCA
This sequence comes from Cabassous unicinctus, assembly GCA_029593785.1. NCBI lineage: Eukaryota > Metazoa > Chordata > Mammalia > Cingulata > Chlamyphoridae > Cabassous > Cabassous unicinctus. The sequence continues at coordinate 24,728 of JAQZBX010019494.1, read as the reverse complement.
GAGAGCTTCAGGCAGAGAAAGGATATATATATTATGAGACAGAGGAATAGAATTGTTTTGCTTGCAGTTGAAGACACACCTTCCATTTGGCCTGGGGCTGGTCCATCATCATCATTTTGTTAGTTGTCCAGTGGACAGGCCTGAAGAACTGGATAGTAAGATTTGACCACATATCTGCTGGGTTTCAGGGCTCCACTGGCATAGGAACAATCCAATGGCTTTAAATCTCTGAGAAATATACTTAACAAGTAAATTGAAAAGTAAAGGTTCAAATAAAGCAAACATAAGAATCATGATAAGGGAATTTATACCTAAGTATATCTAAGTTATATTGGTGAAATAGCTTTTTGTATAGACCCTATATTCTCAACTAGAGCCTGGTGAGAGGAAATTATTTCAGGTGGCTGGGTGGCTTGCCTGTGGTGTCAGGGCATCCCTAGGACCTCTGGAATCAGTTTTGCTTGTGGCTTTGTTTACTATGGCATTTTGTGGCATCTGATGAGACCTTCATGAGGGTAACCTCTGGTATGAACTTCAGACTCAATTTGAAATTTCTTAACCATAAAAAATATATAATATTTACACTGTTTGATCAAGGTCTGTCTTCAAATGCATTGCTGAATAACCCTTAGTAATAACAGACACTGCTTGAAGCTCATTTTATCAAATAGCCCTTTGTTTTCCCACTCTCATTCTATAGTATACCAAATTTCTAAAAATGGTACGTCTCTTTGAGACCCCCCTGTTCTATTCATGGGGCCTATGTACATATGTCTTTACCAGTATCACACTCTCTTAATTACCATATCTTTTTAATAGCTTTTGTTGCCTCCCAGGCCAAGCCTTCCTGTCCTTCTTTTCACCCATGATCTCTCTTTTCCCTTTTTACTCATTCATATGAATTTTAGAATCAGCTTATCATGTTTCATAAAAAAAAATTGTTGCTGGCATTTTTATTGCATTGTATCTATAGATCAATTGAAGAAGTTAAATCTTAATTTAAGACAGTAAACTCCCCTTTCTATATCTTCTGATTGTTTTTCATCTCTGTAAATGTCTCTAAATAATATTTTATAATTTTTCCTTGAGGTTTTTTTTTGGGGGTGATACAGAGATTGAACTCAGGACCTTGTGTATGGGTTTCAGGTGGTCAATCACTGAGCTGCATCTGCTTCCCAGTGGGAGTTGGTTTTTCATTTTTAGAAGGTATCAGAGTTCAAACCTGGGACTGCACATATGGGAAACAGGTGCTCAACCACTTAAGCTGCACCCACAATCCTTTCCTCTAGCTTTTGTGCAGCAACTGTAGATGCACTCCCATATACCTTGACCCTTCATTCAGTGTGTTCCAAGTAACTTACAAATGACAAGATCACTTTGACAGATGATTGTTCTGAAAAACTGTTGTTTTCAATGCACTGCAGGATAGAAATGACAGATAATTAATTAACAGTCCCTAGGAGCATCCTCATCAGGGTTGACAGAATTTAGCATAAAAATACCCTGGATGTCTTGCTACTTGATTTTGTTAACTTAGATTCATGTATTTTACACCACCTTGCAGTATCTCTATGAGGTTAGTTTTGGTATGATTGAATATATATGGTTTTAATCCTTTTGATTTGTGATTTGTGGAGACTTGTATTATGGTTACACACAGACAACCACAGTGATAGTTGACTTTATATGCACTGTTCATTGGCTGTTTTCCATTTCCTGTATCACTTCCTTCCTCTTCTGCTGGTGTTCCCTGTACTTCCTAAAAAACTTTTTATACAAACCATTATCTCAAGGTCTGTATTTTGGAAAATCCAAACAAAGATTCTGACAATTTATTCAATGACTGTCCAAAATCACTTTATTATTGTTCAAAAATTGTTTAAGTGTATGCTGTTGTGACTTCTGTAAAAAAGAAGGGGAAAAAAAAGAACTGTTCCAGTTTTACAATAAAAAGTCCTTAAACAATATTTTCATCTCTAGTAGAACTAGGGGTACATCAGTGAATGTGATATTTCAGCCATTAAAAAAATATCAGTTTAGATGATATTGGACTGATGGGCAGAGCTGATACTCTCATGAAAACAAAGGAGAAAGAAACAAAAGCTGTCTGGGGGACCTGCTTTGGGGATCAGCAGACCAGGACAGTGCTATACAAGTCACAGGAGGGTGATGGGCAGAAAGAAGAAGAAGCTAAAAAGAGAAACATGAGTTACCAAGCCACTGTGGAGGTCAGTAAATTCTCCTCTTCCTCACCCCCATTATTAAGCTAGGGTAAAACAACTGGTTCATTGCAGCCAACTGAGGGAAACAGACATCTTCTACTCTGTCAGCTGTTTCAAGGGAAAAGGGAGAGGAGGTTGGGGCACTTTTCTTCAGTGAATTCAGCCAGCAGAGCCTACTTTGTATCTCTGATCTGGAGATTCAACACAGGAACACAGGAAAGCCTAGACTGAAACACCTCCATGGAAAGCTTTGTTGACTAGCACCATCTGCTGGCAAGTATGGAAACCACATGGGCCCAAACCACTCACCCTCTCTATTTCCAAACCCTGGGAGAACATCTACAACCCACTAGTGAGTTGCTGGCCTGATTTTGAAAACATAAGCTGGCAATTTTAAAGCCTGAGGATAAATTGAACCACATATCAAAGAAAAGCCATTTAAAAAAAAATAGGCAGGAGAGAGAAATTAGCCATCGGTGTAAATACAGCAACATATTTGGATGCCTAGACATCAGCAAAAAATTACAAGCCATACTAAGAAACAGGAAGAGATGGTCCAGACAAAATCACACAACTGTCCTAAATCACTTCAAAGTATCTGAAAGAGGATGGAAAAAATGGAAGAGTCTCAGGGAATTGAATGACAATGCAGAATGCAAAAATAATTCACATTATTGGTGTCCCAGAAGGAGAAGAGAATGGAAAGGGAGCAAAAAGAATATTTGAGGAAATAATAACTGAGAACTTCCCAACCCTTATGAAGGACATAAATATCAATATCCAAAAAAGACAATGAATCCCAAAGAGAATAAATCTGAATAGGCCTACCCTGATAACCTACCATTCAGAATGACAAATAACAGAGATAGAAAGAGGATTCTGAAAGCAGCAAGAGAAAAGCAAAGCATCACATACAAGGAAAACTTGATAAGATTAAGTGTCAACCTCTCCTCAGAAACCATGAAGGAGAGAAGAAAACTGGTATGATGTATTTACGGTACCAAAAGAGAAAAACTTCCTGCCAAGAATTCTAATCCAGGAAAGCTGTCCTTTCAAAATGAAGGTGAGTTCAAAGTCTTCACAGACAAATAAAAACTGATAGTGATAAAGGAAGTGCTGCAGCCCTTACCTCCTTCAGCAGAAATCCACAGCTTTAGGAAGATAATCACCCCTCATACCTTTTCCCCTTCCTCCCTTTCTCCCTGGAATCCACATCTTTAGGAGGATAATCACTCCCTGCCCACCACTTTCAACTGGAATTTACAACTCTAAATAGATAATAACTCTTTTCCTCCCTAATAGCCCTCTGTTTTTGGAAGATATACTAATCTCACACATTTTGCTTTTCTAACCCCCACTTGCCCACTTCCTTAGGAATTTGCCTGCCTAAAGTCCCTAATATAAACTTATGAAAGCCAAGACTCAGTTCTAAGAATTTGGAGACTTAACTCTCCTCTGTGCCTGCATGTAATAAAACTTTTTCCTCCACTCATCGAGTGCTGCTTGGGTTTTCTCATCTCTCAAACTCAAAGAATAAGTTTCATTTCTTCCACTACATTTGGCTCCCTGACTGGGAAACCTAACCAAGAAGGCCTGTTGTGTTTCCAGCTTGGGCCTGGTGGATGCAGCCTACGGTGATCTCCAAGTGAATGAGGTAGGCACTACCCATCCTCTTAATGGGACCCTCTTCAGAGTCAGTCCCCATGGGCTGTGTCCTCACACCATGGCCTGACTCAGTGGGGAGGTGGACTGAACAGTTCCAGAAGACTCCAGAAAGTAAGGCCCCAGTTGCCAAGTCCTCAGTCAGGTCCATCTCCAGATGGTAGGGGAGACTGCTCACCCCCTACAGTCTTGAATATCAAGATCCCAGGATAGGGCTGACACTGTGGGAGGGACTGCATAATCTCTGAGTGATTGTGTGTGTGAATGAGGATGACAGAGACTTGCCTCTGTTATTCCAGCCTGTGATTCCACAGCCTGTGCTACAGAGCCTGAGTGGGCCATAACCTGTTTTCTGCAGCTACATCATACAGCATATTGGCCCACTAGAACTCTGTCCAGGTGCCTTAGCTAAGAGAAGCCAAAATTCTCACAAGAGACATAGACAGACAGGCATCTGAGTGGCCTCAGAAGAGGCAACCCCTTTCTTTGTCTGTCTTGCACTACCAAATCAGGGTGTGGACTTATCACTGTTAATTCCTGTGGGAGGGACTGTGTAAATTCTGAGTGATAGTGTGTGTAAGTGAGGATGACAGAGCCTTGCCTCTGTTATTCCAGTCTGTGACTCCACAGCCTGTGATACAGATCCTGAGTGGGCCCTAATATGTTTTCTGTGACTACGTCATACGGCATAAGGACCCACCCCAAACCCTTCCTGGGTGCCTTTGCTAAGATGAGCCAAAATTCTTGCAAGAGATGCAGAAAGGCAGACATCTGAGTGGCCTTGAAATAGGCAACTCCTTCCTTTGTCTATCTTGTGCCACTGACACATAGTATGGGTTCATCACAGTCAAAACCTGCCATCTTAAACTGCATGCTTAAGATTTTCAAGAAGGGCTTTTCCAGAGATTATGGCATCCAGATGAACCCCAGCACCCTCTGAACCTTATGTGAAGTAGAGTGGCCACTTTTAATATTGACTGGCCCTCAGAAGGGACCCTGTATATAGCCAGGGTCTGGGCAGTGTGGCTGGTTGTCAAGGGAACACCTGGACACCTTGATCAGTTTCCCTACATTGACTCTTGGTTATAAATAGCCCAGTCTCTGCCCCCTTGTGTTTGATTGTACATTGGAAAAAAGGGAAAGAGCAGGGTCTTGGTTGCATAGGGAATGGGGTCTCAGAAGCCAGTGATTCATCAGGGGTCCTTGGAAGAGGACCCACCACCCCAACCACAACCACCATATGCTCCAGCCACTCTAGCCTTTCCTCCTAGCATGGGATCACAGGCAGATATCCCAGAGACACCACCACCTTTGGTCCCTCTGGGACCATTGACCCACTCTGAAGAAATCCCCAGAACCCCAATTGCAAAGAGGCTCTGGTCAGTGCAACACATATTACAGATGCCCCTCTGTGAGACACAGGGTCCAGCCCAGATTGTTGAGAATGGGACCATCCAACCTGGGAAGCCTGTTTTGTACTACCAGCCCTTCAAACTATAGACCTCTTAAACTGGAAGCACCACACCTCCTCCTACTCAGAAAAGCCCCAGGCCCTTACTGATCTCATGGAATCCATTTTCCAAACCTTTCTTCCCACTGGGGATGATTGCCACCAACACTTCCTGACTTTGCTTAATATGGAGGTGAAGCAATGGATTCTGATGAAAGCATGAATGTGGCTGCAGGAGAATGCCCCTGCTGGTGTCTTAAACCTGGAAGATTGGGCATGAGAGGCAGCACCAGACCCAACCAAATTGTGACTTCAACACTGATCAAGGATGGTCTGCACTCCAGCAATATCAGGAAGCACTCCTCTGAGGGGTCTGAGAAGGGGCAAAATGACCCACAAACATGACTTTAGTCACTCAAAAGCCTGAAGAATCTCCAGGGGATTTCTATGAGTGACTTTGTGAGGTCTTCAGAATCTACACCCTTTTTGACCCAGAAGATCTGGAGAACCAGAGGATGGCCAAAGCTGCCTTTGTCATGAAGGTAGCATTGGACATTAAGAGAAAGTTCCAGAAATTTGAAGGGTTCATGGGAATGAACATCTCTCAACTCCTTGAGGTTGCCAATTAAGTGTTCATCAACTGGGATGAAATTGCCAAACAGGAGGTCAAAAAGTGAATGAAACATCAAGCTTCCCTGCTGGTGGCAGACTTGGGAAATCCTGACCCCACTAGATGAAGAGGGCCACATCGAAAAGGGGGGCAACCACCAAGATGGTGCCCCTAGCCAGAGACCAATATGTCTACTGCAAAGAAAGTGGACACTGCAAAAAATGAGTGCCCCAAAAGAATCAGGCACATGAAGGGAACATCCCCAAAGGGAAATACCAACCTGAACCCCAGAAACACCTGATCGGACTGACGGGACTCAATTCTGAATAGAAGTGACCGGGCTCTGGAACTTGGCTCCCATGAGCCCATGGTCAAAATACAGATTGAGAGCCAACCAATGATTTTCATGGTAGACACTGGTGCTGAATATTCTGTGGTCACAACCCCCATTACCCTCTTTACTGGAAAAACCACTAACATCATAGGAGTGATGGGAAACCAGTCAAGCCAATGGCCTTTTTACCAGTCGAGAACTTCTCAGCTTGGTGGCCACAAAGTGTCTCATGAATTTCTGTACTTACCTCAATGTCCAGTTCCACTACTTGGTAGGGATCTCTTAACTAAACTGGGAGCCCAGATTACCTTCAAGCCTAAGGGGCCAGCAAACTTAATCCTCGGGACTGGCCTCACTCTCCTCATCACCGTACCCCAAAGTGAGGAATGGAGACTTCATATGAAAGAAAATTCAAGTCAGAATCTGGAAAAACTGTTGGAACTTTCCCCCCAGGTTTGGGAAGAAAAAAACCCACTGGGAATGGCATGGAACCATATACCCATCATCACTGACCTGAAGCCTGGAGGGGCCCCGGTCAGCAGAGGCAGTATCTGATCCCCCTCAAAGCACAATTGGGCATGGTTGAACACATAGATCACCTGAGAAAAGAAGGAATCCTGGTCAAGTGCCAGTCAACCTGGAACACCCCATTATTACCAGTAATGAAACCACATGGGACATGATATCAACCAGTCCAGGATCTACGAGCCATTAATAACACCATTCTCACCTTACATCAGGTTGTTCCCCACCCAAACACTTTCCTAGGACAGCTGATACCTGAAGACTCATGGTTCATGTTCTTGGACTTGAAAGATGCCTTCTTCTGCTTTGGCTGCAACCCCCATGCCAACGTCTCTTTGCCTTGGAGTCAGAAGATCCCAGATCCCAGCAGAAAACTCAACTAACCTGGACTCAACTCCTGCAAGGCTTCAAGAACTCCCCAACCCTTTTTGGGGAAGTCTTCACAGCAGATCTGGCCACCTACCCCTAGGAAGACTGCAGGTGTGACCTCTTGCAATATGTAGATGAACTCCTACTTGCCAGTGAGACATAAGAGGACTGCTGGAGAGGAAGCCAGACTCTCCCACAACTTCTAACACAGACTGGATACAAACTATCTTGGAGAAAAGCCCAGATCTGTAAACAGCAGGTCAAGTACCTGGGGTTCAGCATCACCCAAGGGCACCAGATGCTATGACCAGAATGAAAGAAAGTGACCTGCACCATCCCTACCCCCACCACAAAAAGAAAGCTTTATGAGTTCCTCAGGGCTGCAGGGTTCTGCTGCATCTGGATTCCCAGGATTGCAGCCATGGCCAAACCCCTTTGTGAAGTTCTGACAGGTCCAGAAAAAGAATACCTTGCCTGGTAAGAAGCTCAACAGTGGGCCTTTCAAAACATCAAAAGACAACTCAGCTGAGCCCCTGCCTTGGGGCTCCTGGATATAACACAAAACTTTAACCTGTTCATGCATGAAAAGAAAAAGGTAGCATTGGGGGTCCTCACACACAAGTCGGCCCCTGGCAAAGACCCATCACTTTCTTCTCAAAGCAGCTGGACCTTGTGGCTGCAAGGTGGCCACCCTGCCTGAAAGCCCTGGTGGCAACCATGATCCTCATCAAAGAAGCTGACAAATTAACCCTGACACACGTTACTTGTGTTATGGAGCCACAAGCAGGAACTGCCTTAATGAAAGCACATGGGCACCGGTGGATATCTAATCCCCAGCTTGTACATTACCAAGGTTTACTCTGTGAAAACCCCAGAGTGACAGTAGAAACAGTGTGCAGTCTAAACCCTGCCACTTTCTTGCCAGATGAGAAAGGATTTCCTGAGCATGATTGTGTTGAAGTGACCAAGGAAATTTACACCAGTCACCTCAACCTCCAAGACAAACCACTCCTTTCCGTGGGTCAGACATTATTTACAGATGGGAGCAGTCTCATTAAAAACAAGGAAAAGCTTGCTGGGTCTAGTCACCACTACTGAATGGGTGGTGGAAGCAGCATCTCTACCGTGAGGATGGCCCATGCAAGGAGCAGAACTCTGGGCACTGGTCAGAGCCCAGCAGCTAGCCCCTGGTCAAGTGGTAAACATTTACAGTGACTCTAAGTATGCATTCACTACTGTTCATATTCATGGAGCACTTTATAAAGAAAGAGGTCTCCTAGCTGCAAAGGGAAAGGAATCAACACCACAGCTATCCTTCTTAGGACAAGAAACTAATCAACTAAGCTATACCTGGGAAGAACAGGAATAGGCCCAGATAGAAGGGGGAAGCTGAACCCCTGAAAGAACTTGGATGCTCCCAGATAACTGGATTTTAATCCCAAAAGGAGCCACTCATACCCTCATCCAGCAATACCACCAACTCAGCCACCAAGGAAAACTGTGCAGAAGTCTTTCTCAGGAGATACTACTACATAGCCCAACTAGCTTCTCTCTGTGACACCACCAGCAGACAGTGCCAAGTTTTTGCCAAAAACAACCCTTGGCAAGGCCCCTGTGCTCTGGCAGACATCCAGCACATGGGGACAGCCCCCTTTGATGATCTCACAGTAGACTTCACAGAAGTGAAATCAAGTCAGGGGTACAAATATCTATTAGTAATGATATGCACCTTTTCAGACTGGGTCAATGCTTTCCCCACTCACACCAAAAAGGCAAGAGAAGTGACCAAGGCTTTACTAAGAGAAATCAGTCCCCATTGTGGGCTGCCTCTGTCTATTGGAAGTGACCATGGACCAGCCTTCATGGCTGCCATAGTCCAAGAACTGTTGAAAATGTGAGGGATCAAGTGGAAACTCCATAGCACTTACAGGTCCCAGAGTTCAAGGAAAGTTGAATGCATGAATTGAATCCTCAAGGCCACCCTAGCCAAATTCTGCCAAGAAATTGGTCTCCCCTGGGAAGACTTAGTTCCTTAACCCTTCTCCAAGTTAGGTGCACACAAGGACCCATGGGGTATTCACCATTTGAAATTTTATTTGGATGGCCATCCCCAATTATCCAGGCATTCAGAGGAATTCTCATGCTTCTGGGGGAGGCTAACCAAGATTCTATCCTCCAGCAGCTGGGGAAAACTCTAGCCCAAATACATAAAACTGTCTTGTCTCAGAACCTCTTCCCCCTGGGACAACCAGTGTATCCCCACTGGGCAGGGGACTTAATCTGGGACAAAGACTGGAAAAAAGAACCACTTCAGCCTTCCTGGATAAGTCCACATACTGTGATCCTTGTAAATCCTACTGCTGTAAAAAGTTGCAGACATCATCCCTTGGATCCATCATTCCAGGGTCAAGAAGGCACACCCCAATAAAGAACTGGACAGCCCAACCCATACCCAGCCACCCCTTGAGAGTGTGAGTCGCCTGGGATCCCCAAGCACCGACCTCATCAAATGCCTGCTGAATGGACCCCTGCTCTTGGTGGATCCTATGCTTACACAGCCTGCTCACCTTGGTGTTTGGAGTTTGACTCACTGCTGTGGCCCCTGCAGACTGGACTGTTGTGAATAGAACCCTAATTGCAATTGCTTATTAGTGTATAATAGGATGTTTCTGTGCCTTGACTTGCTTATCCTTTTCTTATTGCCCCCTCCCTAGGAGCCAATACCCACACCCATAATCAATGGCAGCTGCAAGTCAGTCAAAGCTGAGGCAAGCAATCGCTGCTGAATGCTTCAGTCCCATTCTTATCAGGTGCAACCTCAATTTCTGTAATATTCGACACATCCAGGGCAATCCAAGATCATGTTCCTTATACCTTGCTAGTTGCCTTGTACCCCCATGCCCCCATACCTGCCCCTGGGAGAGGGTGTAGGGGCTGCAACTATGGGAGTTATAAGAAATACCTCTGCCAAGACCCCCACTGCAGTGGAGGATTCTGCCGCTCTTGGAGCTTGCTGGTAGGTGCCACCGCTTCCTGGAAGGGGGTCTCACCAACTTCTCCATATCTCCTACAGAAAATCCCCAGCCTGGCAGGGTGTAGCATAGAAACCTGTGACCCCATAAAACTCACCTTATTAAACATAACCACTGGATCAGAAAATACCTTTTTAAAGGGCCAAACAGTACTAAAACTAGGAATCAGTATGTATGACCCAGCTGGGCTCGACCAGGGGGAACTCATACTAATCCAACTGCTCCTGGTAACCCAAACCCCAGAGAAAACCCTGGTTAAAAATATCAGTAAAGTGTGTAGCAATGCTCCAAATTTTGTTCATCAATTGCAATGAATGTACTTCACTAATGAAGGATGTTGTTAATGTGGGAAAATTGGGAAGTGTGGGGAGTGGGGTATATGGGAATCTCCTATATTTTTATGTGACATTTGTATAATATAAGTATATTTAAAAATTTTTCAAAAATAAAATATTAATATGCAAAAAAATATCATTAAAGCTGCCCAGGCATTAAAAGCCAAAGTTAGAACAGCCCCCACAATGTCCTTTTGAGCCAGGTTTGAAATTTCCACCAACAACTAAATAAATCCTGGCCCAACATAGCTGAATCCTGCTGGCTATGTACTTCCTCAAGTCTAACCATCTTCCCCATACTTGTCCCATGGAACAAAACCCTCCTGACCCATGACAGCTCTGCAGTGGGAACCAGGCCCCTCCCAGTCTGCATAACCAAATCCCCTAGAAAACAAACTGTAAAAACATAACTACCAGCTCCCCTTCAACCATCCTCCCTCTTGAAGAGGCTAACTCTAACACTAACTGCCCACTCAATTAGCCTGACTGATTCACCGCAAACTCCACCATCTGAGTCTGTGGCACCAACACCTACTGGTGCCTACCCCAGGATGGTCAGGGCATATGTTGCTTGGCTTGGCCAGTACCATCATTCTCAGTGTATAGAGAATTGTTTGGAGAGCTCTCATGAGCCAAATGAGCAATACAGGCAATGCCACTACTCTTAGGACTAGGAGTAGGCAGAAGCACAGCAGTAGCAGGGGCCTCACTCACAGTTGGTCAGGAGAGCATACAAACACTAGTATGGGAAACATCAAATGACCTCAAAGAAATATCAGGGGCTCTCAATTGGTTGCAAGGCCAGATACACTCATTGGCAGAGGTAGTTTTACAAAACAGGTGAGGATTAGACTGGCTCACTGCAGATTCAGGGGGAATCTTTGAGGCCACGGGGGAAGAATGCTGTTTCTATGTAAATTCCTCAGGGATAGCTAGGGATAAGGTAGCCCTGCTAAAAGAATGAGCCAAAGACTGCTTAAACCGTGTATACCAGGCATCTGCCAACAGGAACTACTTCCAGTATCTCCTTTCCTGCACTTTGCCATTCATGCCAGTAATAGCCTCAGTCTTCTTCCTCTTAACTTTTGGGACATGTGTTCTACAGTACCTAACAAAATACACCACTTCCTGCCTAAATGCCTTAAAACACCAAATAATGCCTCATGTTAAATATCAGCCCTTGGTGACTATAGAAAAATCCCCATGTTAGCAGATGATGTCCCCTAAGGAATTATAAGGGCATGAGAGAGGGGAATGATAAAGGAAGTGCTGCAGCCCTAACTCACCTAAGCAGAAACCTACAGCTTTAGGAAGATAAGAACTCCTCATCCCTTTCTCCCTTCCTCCCTTTCTCCCTCAAATCCACATCTATAGGAAGATAAGCACTTCCTGCCGCTTTCAACTTGAATTTACAACTCTAAATAGACAATAGAAAAATATAACAACAGTGAGCTGAAGGACAAAATGGATGAAGCAATTTGAAGTTTTCAAGTAGCTCTTCACATCTATCCAATGAACCCTGAAGTATGGGAAGATGACCTTTCTTGAACAAGAACACTCCAGGAGCAGCAGAAACTGGCACAGAGGATTAAAAAGAGTGAATCAGCAGCAGGAGTTACAGGTGTCTCACCAAAGTCAATTCCATACTATGACTTTGAAAGTGATGAGATTGTTGGTGTTTGTGCAGCTCTTGCTGAGAAACAGAAGACAGCTTCAACAAATAAAACAATAGTCATTGTGTCTACTTCTGGGACTGAGAAGGAGGATGGTGCTCTAAAAACAAATGGCTCTGTTATATCAAAGCCAGATGAAGAAAATGCATAGCATGAATTATTTAAATCTGTCTTTTTTTAATCATTTAAAGTTTTAGACATAGAGACATTTATTCTGGAGAAAAATGGCAAAACTCCTGTTGGTAAGATAAGATTTTCAGATGAAGCATATAAATCTAAATGTTAGCATTATTGTATCGTATTCAGATTATGCTTTCATAAGTTATGGTTTATACTTAGGATTAGAATTCTGAGCATGTTTTTTGATGTATGTAATTTAATCCAAATATTTGGATAGATACATTTTAAAGACACAAATTGAAAAGCAAATTATTGAATAGCAAATAACTTGATCAGTGTTAATAAAATGGTGACTCATTGACTTTTGTTTTATGATAAATAAGTGATTGCTTTCTCTCCTAAAAATATACTACTGTTACTATTCACTCTGTTTTCCTTGCTTCTGTAGAGTAAGTTTGTCACAAGGCTTAAATGTTTTTAATATTCATTTTGATTCACAGTTATCATTTTGTTATATGTGAAATCTTTGAAAGTTCAGCCAAAAATGAATGCAAATGTGAACATTCTGAAGTTTCTCTTATTTCTGCTTTGTGCTTAAGTTTTTGGCTTTAAAGAAGTTATAAAAATGGTAGTTGCCTCCTTCAGTATTTCTTAGATGTATGAAGTACTGACAAATATCACAATGATGGTTTTATTTTTTAGATTATTATTGTAGGTAGGTTAGTCCTTGCCATAAGTTAGTCATTTTTTAAACGTGTATTTTTAATGAGTGGATTATACAGATAAATCAAAATAAATTGTATTGCTACATTAAAAAAATAAGGGGTGATGTAGGAGACAGAGGGGGTACATGGGAATCCCATATAATTTTTTACTTTAATTTGTACATTTAATAATTGAAAATATAAATAATTAAAAACTAAAAAGTAAAAACAATGAATAAATATATACATTTCTCAATTAAATGTACTGCATACATACAAAAATTTTTTTGAATCAAACAATATGTTGCACAATATATTAGGTTCATAAAAAAGCATTCAAACAGTATTTGTCCCTTTGTGCCTGGCTTGCTTTGCTCAACATAGTGTCCTCCAGTTTCATCCATGTTGTCATATGCTTTACAACTTCATTTATTCTTATAGCTGCATAATATTCCATCATGTGAATAGACCACAGTTTGTTTAACCGTTCAACTGTTGATGAACACCTGGGTTGTTTCCAACTTTTGGCAAAGGTGAATAATGTTGCTATGAACTTCGGTGTGCAGATATCTGTTCGTGTCACTGCTCTCAGTTCTCCTGGTAATACCCAGTAGTGGTATTGCCAGGTCACATGGCAAGTCTATATTTAACTTCTTTGGAACTGCCAAACAGTCCTCCACAGTGGCTGTACCATTCTGCATTCCCATCTACAGTGAATAAGTGTTCCTATCTCTCCACATCCTCTCCACAACTTGTAGTTCTCTGTGTTTTTAATACTGGCCATTCAGATAGGTGTGAAATGATATCTCATTGTACTTTTGAGTTGCATTTCCCTAATTATGAGCGATGTTAAGCATTTCTTCATGTGTTTTTTTGCCATTTGTATTTCTTTTTGGAGAAATATCTATTCAAGTCTGTTGCCCATTTTTTAATTGGGTCGTTTGTCTTTTTATTATTGAGAGGTAACATCTCTTTATATATCTTGTATATTAAACCCTTATGGGATACGTGATTTCCAAATTTTTTTTTCCCCATTGAGTTGGCTGACTTTTCACCCTTTTGACAAAATCCTGTGAGGTGCAAAAGTGTTGAATTTTGAGGCATTCCCATTTATCTTTTTTTTTTCTTTTGTTGCATATGCTTTGGGTGTAAGGTCCAAGAAACCACCACCTACTACAAGGTCTTGAAGATGTTTCCCTACATTTTCTTCTGGTAGTTTTATGGTCCTGGCTTTTATATTGAGATCTTTGATCCATTTTGAGTTGCGAATTCCATGGAATTTTGCTGTAACTTTTCTGTAATCTAAAACCTCTTTAAAAATAAAGTTTATTATATTAAAAAAGTATCAGTTTAGCCATGCTTCCATTTCTTAATTTTAGCAAGTTTAGTTTTCACAGCTTCTAGTCTTTTTTTAATTATTGTTGTTTTGTTTACCTCAAGTTTTAGTCAGGTTATATCAACTGGAGGGCAGGGCTGAAGGGATTCACTCTACAGGAGGGACAGTGTCATATAAGCTATATCTGGGGTGCTGGGCCACCAGATGCAGGGGTAGCCTGAGGGTTCAGAGCCAACCCATGAGAAAACTTACCACCAACACAGACCCATCCCAGGCACCATTTGGGGCACCATATTGGGGCTGTGGATTTAGGGTCCATGAGGGATCAGGAGAGGCTGAGGCAGGATGAGAGACTCAGTTCCCTGCTGGGTTGGATATTTATGAAGCCCCTAGTGTGTGCTAGTGCTGAGCCATCATCAGAAATACAAACTTCCTTGCCTTCATGGAGTTGCAGTGGGAGACAGTCAGAGGGAGAGACTGTGAAGTATAACAGACTTTTCTGGAGAAGGGGAGAGATTGTCAGACTATAGATGGAGAAAATTCAACATCTGTGGCTCTTTTCTATCTCCATACTGGAATCCAGACCTGCCACTGCCAGCACAGGCCAAAGGGATTGGGGACAGGAGATGCTGTCCACTGAACAGGCAGATGCAGACACAAGGCCCAGTACCTGGGAGGGTTATGCTAAGATGGTCATATGCAAGGACAACATATTCCCCTCACTGTGCAGGTCACCTGTCTACTCCCAGCAGCACCTCCTCCATCCTGGGCACATGGATGCACAAAGCCTCAGAGGGTTTCTTGCAGCCATCAGACCTTCCCTGCCCAAAGTAGCTGGAGGGCTATGTGCAGCTCACCATGACTGGCTCAGACCTAGAGCAACATGCCCACCTTCTTGCTCAGCTGGAGACCCTGGAACACCCTGAGGAACAGAGGGTGAGGACCAGGGCTGGATATCAGTGTGGAGGGGACAATGCCACAACAATGAGGAACTTCCAGAGGGGACCTTTGTCCAAGAGCAAAGATTAGCCTCAGATGACTCATCAGGGGCATGGCAGTCTGGGGACATTTCTAGGGCCATGGGGTTTGGGGCTGTGGCTTCCTTTCAACGAAGTGGGATTTTATCTGTTTGGAAAGACATCCAGTTAGCCATCATGTTGCTGAGCTTTCCTCCTCTTTCAGTCCCAGCTCACTATGAACCTCTAAGGCAGTCCTGTATTTGGAAAAGTAAAGTATGAACTTGAGTGTTGCTGACACCTTGGAACCAAACTTTTGTGTAATTGTTGCTCTCAGGCCATTCAATAGGAGGAGAGGGACATCAGACTAGTCTCAACCTTCATTGACTTAATGAATAAACAAACCAGTAATGGTATCATGAGGGCCCTATGCCCCAAGGCAGCAGGCCACTCTCCTTTGCCTACTGAACCCCAACTGAGACACAAAGACTCTTTGAAAAAGATATTAAAATTTCCATTCCAGCAGGGCTTGTTCTTTGCCAAAGGTACTGCTAATAGATGGTACTTAAATTCAAATTCAGATTCTGGCCATTTATGATCATAGAAGTGTCATCTCTCACTGACACTGCCAGCTAAGCCAAGAGACCCAAACCAAGACCTGCTCCTCATCTTGTTGGGTTATGTCCAACTTTAATTTTGCTGGTCTCAGAAAGAGAGTGATGGTAGGTGGTGGCTCTGCCTGTTACACAATATCTGTTTCATGGCTGTACAAACACAGAACGCATCCTTCATGGAATATCCTTATCTACCCAGAGCTAGAGGTCAGCATCTACCATCTTCTCTAAGCTGGGGCCCTAATCCATTTCAAACATTGCTGGGATCCTAGATGTCCACTGAGGACACTCCCATGATATTTGGCTACTATGTAGGTGCCAGGCAGCCATGGTATGTTCTGACTTCCTAATTAGACCCAGACACCATCTCACCTGGTCATGGAAGCACCAGGCTTGGAACAAGGGAACCATCACACATTGTCCACAATCTTCATTTCTTTTTCACTCCTATCCATTGGATTCATCACCTTCTTCCTCATCTATTCCACAATGTTATATCATCTGTTCTGTCTCATCATGAGCCTTCACAAGGTTGGAGAAGAGAGATGGGACTAGAGTAAAACAACCTTGTTTATGTCTTTATGCAGGTTGTCCTGGCCATTCAGGCACCCAGGGTAGCATGTTTACAATTATAGGGACTATGTTCAAGCCTCTTATATGCTGCTTTGGGAAGTATGATGTGGGTGTTGGTATTCTGTGGTATGGACAAGCAGCCCAGGGGATTCAAATCAGAAATGTTTAAAAGCCATGTTCCCAGAAAACCTTGAGTGTAACTCATGGGCTCCATGTATCCTTAAGATTAAAGAGACCATTTTGTGGCTGCTTTTTTCTGCAGAGAGTGTCCATACATCAACAAGATTCTGTAGGGGAACTTTGTCCAAACCAAGAAAAAGAACCCGGATCTTGCCACATTCATGGGGGTTTGGCTAGTTCTCCAACTCTCCCTGACTAGCCCTGGTAGGACTTCCCTGAATGCAGTCACTATCTTGATTTCTCTGCCCCAACATCATTGGATACACAGCACAGCTGGAGCCCCCTTTGCTCTCTCTCACTTCCCCAGTAGCCATCCTTTGCCAATATCAGGTTTGCCTGATAATGAGGAATGAGATGGTTTATGCAAAGCAGGGTACCAGGGACTATGGGTCCCTCTTGGCACTGCCCTCACCCATGAAAGAAGATAAATACAAGATGTGCTGATATGCAGCTGGATGATGCAGGCTGGTTTCAGGACAAAGTTGGATACTGCCACTCTCACTGCTCTCTGGGGTTCTAGGTCTAGTTTTAGACATCCAGACCATTGTGCCTTGGCTCCCAACCCAATCAGCCTGAGTGTGCCATCTGAGTGGATGCTGGCTCCTGGGCTAAGGACTGGCTCATGAGGCCTCCCTCACAATAGAGTCAGGGGTTAGATGGTCCCCTCTGAGTTCTGTGTCTTGGGGTAGCTCTGCTTTTGGCCTGTAGCTTCTGGTCTGTAACTGCTGTCTTGGAACTCTGTGAGTATTCTATCTCAAAGAAAAAAAGTGCCTGGCAACCATCATTAGTTCTGGTAGGGGAAAATAGTATGAGTGAGTGCTCTTTGACTTTACACAGGCTTCTATACAGATATAAAGAACTGTTTTTATAATGTTCAAGGATGAAATGGAAAAGGGTCATTATAGTAAGTACAGGCAAGTCTGTTAGAGAAGATCACTCTAAGCCCACATTGCCCCACATGAAACCTAGGTACACACATAATGCCATGCCATCCCCATTCTGCAAACATGAGGATTCAGGATATGGTGTGATGGTATAATGTGGGGCACTCTGTAGCAGAGTACTCCTGTACCCTTGTCCCAAGATGAGGCTATATATTCTCCAGATGTAAAATTTTTATCTACAGCTTCTGAGTCTATTTTTTTTCTTCAGATGATCCAGAATCTCTATGCTTGGGGCAGTTGAATATAGTTTGTTCTTGTTTGTTTATTTTTTTGTATGTTTTTTTTTCTAGCCCAAATGCAATCAATGCCCTATATCAATTGTAAAAACAGATGAAATCATTCAGAACAGGGAATGTCCTTACATTTCATGGATTTCCATAGAACCAGTTTGTCTCCATTTAACCTTCACATCTTATATGGAGAAGGTTGTCCATCAGTTGTGACCAAGTGTCCATAATCCTTCCATCTAGGCTCCACCATTTTCAGCACTTAATGTCATGTCTACCAAAGTTAACTGGGGAATGTGTCCAAATCAAAAGTCATGTTGTGACATGATCATTTCAAATGAATCTTAATGTTTATGTCTTTTAATGAAATGTCACTCTCCTATTTTCTCTTGCTGTCTCACTCCACAAAAATGCTGATCTATCATCAGGGATTTTGCCAAGACAGATTCTACTTATGTATCCTTTATATGAAGAGAGAAATCAAGAATCATCAGCAAAGGCTGCTGGAGTCTGGGCGGGAGGGAATTGAGAGGTTGAGAAATATCTCAGGATGTTTTATTTCTCTGCTGTTTATCATTTCTTTCTTTAAGTTGACAGAGAAAATATAATTTTAAAAGTTACAACTGTCTCATAACATAAATTTTAATTTATCTTGTAGTAGATCTTTTTGATAGTCAACGAATCTCTTGAGAGAATAATATAAAAAAGGTGCCAATGGTTTGGGGTAAAAATAATATACACCTTTTGTGGGGGTCTGGGTTGATTCATCTTATCATAAATCCAAATTCATATATAATAATTTAATGAAGAAACACTAAATTCAAGAATGTTTGCTGTAAGTCTTTTGGTTCTGTCTATATTTTCTCAATAAACAGGGAAAGAAAATTATACTTCATTTGTTTTCTGAATATTTGTGAAATGTCAGGACAAAAAGCAATATTATATGCATGATCCATGTACTACAAGGTATTTGTAGATTTTCTTCCCTTCAGCCACCAGCAGAAATGCTATCAACTTTTATACTTTTATATTTGACATTTCTCACAGTATCTACCTGTCAATTCATCTCTGAATGCATATTATAAGTTATGGTAAGCCTAATTTTTTTCCATGGGTTTTTGATGAAGTACACAGTTACTGAATATATAATAGAGTTGAAAAAAAATTATCCTTTTTCTAGAGAAATTAATATGTAAAAAATGAAATCTGATTATAGTACAGAACCCTTTTAACAATCTGACTCATCACTTCCAAGAAAATTCTGCTTAGACGTTTGATAAACAATACACTATACCTTGATTTATTGATGATAGTTAGTGATGTAAGTACAGCTGCACACAAAGCAACTTTTTCTGTATTCAGAGTCTCAAAAATTACCTGAAGACTATAATTAGGCTTTTTATAATTATGGGGTGGGGCATATGGGAATCCCTTATATTTTTTATGTAACATTTTTGTAAATCTAAAACTTCTTTAAAAAAATTTTTTTTAAAATTTTGAACATAAAACATTAATTTAAAAATGTAAAAGAAACTAAAATATATCTAAAATTAGTGAAAGCTATTTAAGGTTGCTGGGAATGGAAAATAACAACACTCTACTGAAAAGAGGTGATCAAACTGTTGTCTATGGGATCAATCTAGAACACCACCAATTTAAGAAAATCACTCAAATAGGAATAATTTTTACAGGAAAAAATATTTTTAATGAATTTTATTGAAATGGAATCATATACCATATAATCCATATTCATTGTACAATCAGTGGTTTTGGTATAATCACAGAGTTGTGCATTCATCACTGCAATCAGTGGTAGAGTCTTTTTATTGCTCCAAAAATAAACTTCCTTACCCCTTAGTAGATACCTCTCAATCCCTCTATCCTTCCCCTGCTGCACATAATATATTAATATTTCCTTCAGTCCTTAGTTTGCTTTGGTTATAATTTTGCTCCAATATCATCCTATTATTAACATCTTGTAACATCAATGTACATTTACTCTGTTTGAAAGATAAACTTTCTTATACATGCATTATTAACTATACTCATTGTCCACAAGAACATTCTCTATGCTATGCAATCCCATGTTTCTTCTTTTAACTTTCCTTCTAGTGATATACATGAACTTAAACTTTCCCTTTCAGTCATTACCATACCCATATATAAGGGCTGCTAATTGGAGATATTATAATGTGCTTTCAACATTTCTATCCATTTCCAAACATTTCCAAACAAGCTTTTTCTAAAACCAATTCCAGGCAAATTAAATCTCCACTTCTTTTTTCTATCATCATTCTTTCTTCTAATGAGCTATATTCTAGCTATTAACTCCATGAGTTGCTCATTATATTAATTCATATTAGTGAAATAATACAATATTTTTTCTATTGAGTCTGCCTTACTTCACTCACCATAATTTCCTCATGGTTCATTCTTGTTGTCATATACCTCATGACTTCATTTCTTCTTACATCTGAGTAGTATTCCACTGTTTATAGTACATTTTGTTTATCCATTCATTGGTTGATGGACACCTGGGTTGTTTCCATCATTTGGCAATTGTGAATTATGCTGCTATGGACACCAATGTGTAGATGTCTGTTCTTGTCCTGCTCTCAGTTCTTTGGGGCAAATACTAGAAGGGGTATTGCTAGGTCACATGGCAGATCTATATTTAACTTATTAGGAACCACCAGTTTTCCATTGCAGCTGTACCATTCTCCAATCCTAATAGCAGAGAATACGCATTCTTCTTTTGCCACATCCTCTCCAACACTTGTAGTTTTCTCTTTTTTTAAGTGGTGCTTCTAATAGGTATGAAATGATTACTCATTGTCATTTTGATTTCCATTCTCCTCAGAGGTAGATGTTGAAAATCTTTTCATATGTTCCTTCACTATTTTATTTCCTCTTTGGAATAATGTCTATTTAAGTCTTTTGTGCTTTTTTAAATTGTTTCATTTATCTTTTTATTGCTGAGTTGTAGGATCTCTTTATATATCATGGATAATAAACCCTTATCAGATAGGTGATTTCTAAATATTTTCACCCATTGAGTAGCCTGCTTATTCAACCTCTCGACAATGTCCTTTGGAGTTCAAATTGGTTTAATTTTGAGGAGGTCCCATTTATGTATTTTTTTCCTGTTCATGCTTTGGGTATGAGTTCTGAGGCCACCTCCTACCAGAAAATCTCAAAGATGCTTTCTTATATTAAATTCTAGGAGTTTTATGGTCCTGGCATTTATGTTTAGGTCTTTGATCTATTTGAGTATCTTTTTGTATAGGAAGTGAGATAGGGGTCCTCCCTCATTCTTATGGTTAGAAAAATGCATTTCTCATGGCATCATTTGTTGATGAGATTATTCTGTCCCATTAAAGTGGAATTGGTAGGCATGTCAAACATCAATTGACACATGGGAGAAGCAAAAAGCAGGAGAGGAGGAGGTGGTTGTGCTGTTTGTTGGTGCATAGGAGACTGAGAGTGGCTGATTTTACCCCTATGAGACAGTGAGATGCCCACGGCCAAATTCAAATGAGCAAGGTCACAGTGCCACCATCTAGCAGCTGATCCTTCCAGGTTCTCTGGCCAGAGATGCTGGGGATTCTCTGTTGTAAGGAGGTGGGGAAGCTGGTCTCCAGTTCCTATCATAGAAGGCATGGATTTGTACCTGCATGCTGAGCTGATGCAGAAGGTCATGTGCTCAGGCACCACCGACAAGGACATGCTCATCCCTGAGTTCCAGCAGTTACTTGGTTTTCAGCTCAACCTGACTTGCTGTGCCTTCTTTCTGGATGTGACCAACTGGAACCTGCAAACAGCAATTGGTGGCTTTTAGGACTTCGAGAGCCCAAATGTCAGGGTGCCCTCTCTGTCCTTTGTTGAAGATGTTATCATAATCAAAGGAGAAGGGGAATCCATACTTCCTGATTCTCAATTTAAAGCATGGTGGCTTCAGAATTCTCCAGCAGGGCCCTGGTCTCCAGGGGTTTGTCTTAAATATGTCAGCGGAAACCAATTGGACCTGTGAACATGGTGATGGTAAGACTGCTAAGCCCCAAGAGGTTGCAGATGTCAGCATCCAGATGTGCAGCCCCAGCAGAGCAGGAATGTATCAGGGCCAGTGGCCACATGCACACACATGGGTGTTGGTGCATTTCACCAGCAAGTGTGCAGCAGGCAAGTGTGAAGATGTCACATGCTTCCCTGTTGCCACACAACTCCCTTTCCTGTGTTTACCTCCCATTTTTCTTTGTGGTATTTTCACAGCTTATTAGTGGAGGCTGAGCTGTTACTATATGAAAATACAGCCAGAAACTGGGAATTTGCCTTGGGGAAGGGCCATGGTCAGTGACTGCTTGATCTTAGAGACTGCACTTAGATACAAATGAGAGAATGTCCTTGCCCTGAGCAGGAGTTTTGATTATTGATGGGATGATGTGCAAGGGCAGCCCAGCCAGAGTAGAGGTTGATAGGTTGACTGCCCACTTGTGCAGGAATCCTGTAGATTCCAGAATGGTTAAGATGTGCATATCTCCATTGGAAACTTGAACCTGGCTAGAAAAGCCATCTGCCAAAGATAAAAGAATATGCAAAGTCCCTCTTCTCTTCATACCCCCTTCCTTCCCTGGAGTCTTAGTTGGTTTAATAGCTAAGGATATAGGAAGACAGGAGTGTGGATCTTGGGCATGGTTGCAGGGTCCCCTGCCAGTTACCACACCCCAACCCACCACAGGAGTGTGAGACAGGGAAAACATGTAATGAGCAGCTGCAAACGGCCAAATAGCCTGGGTGTGGGTGAGGGTCTTCTTGCCTGTCTGTCTGGGTATCTGAGTCCCAAAAAATGTGTGCTGATTGTTCCTCCTCAACTCCCCAGAAATAAAGGGAAGAATACACTTAGGTCCACTGAAAGTCCTGGGAGAGGGTGCTCAGCAGAGTGTGCATTTGGGTCTGGGGTTGGACTAGGGTTTATCCTGCAGCACCCACTTTCTATGTATAAGGCAAGAGTTCCATTCCCCAGCAGAGGTGCCCAGACCACAGGGCTCAGTATGACATTTTGCCTGAGAGCCCTATTGGGCCCAGACTGCTGCTGCTGTTGGTGTCAACCTCCTGGAACACAAATACCCGGGAGCCCTCACATACCCAGCCATTCCTTCTTCCTTGATAGACCTCAAAGTAACATACCTCCAGCTACCCCTGCAGGATTGTGGCATCCTTCCCCATTTTTCCCAGAGGGGCTTCCTACCTGATTGAGTGGTCTTACCAGAGTCATCCTGCTCTTTCTTTGCTCATAGGAAACTGTACCTGGCCAGTTAAATGTCCCAAGCACCTTGGTTTCCCTCCAAAGAGCCATCTCAATGCATACCCTTGGAGGGAGTGAGCTCATGGCTGAGGGTCAGAACAATTACAAGCCTTGGAGTGGAGGCAGAGTGGGATCACGGTTTCCCCAGGGGAAGGGGAGTATCAGAATATTATTCATTCTGCCTCACCTCACTGGTTGGGGTTCTGAGCAATGCTTGGAGACCGTCACTCCCTTCTCTGCATAGTTGGATGATAAAAGTGACACTCAGTCTCAGCAATCCCTGCTCCTTTTGGAATCTTTACCAAGTGGGATATCACCTATTTGGCAGATCCACTAGGGTCCAGCACCCAGGAGGTGAGACATGCACATTCTTAGGGGCCTGAGCCCATAGAGGGAGGCAGAGGGACTCAGGCTGAGTGCATGGGTCAGGATTGTGTGTATATGTGTGCATATGTGCATGCCTTTTCCTTTTGGCTGTGGGGACGGTTGAATTTGGGACATTTTTCTACAAGAGTCACCCCTCTCCCCCAGTAAGGACCAGCTGTAATTCTAAGGCCATCAAAGATTCTTTCAGCTTGGAGAGAATATCACCAAGACAGCTAGTGTGGCTGACGATGGCCAAGATGGGACATGGATATGAGACTAAACACCTCCAAAAGATTCAGTCTTGGCCACAGTCAGAGAGGGTAGTGGGGTTTCCCAGGGATCAGAACTGTGAGCTGATTCTGCACCCCACCCACTTAATCTCACCTTCCAGCACTGGCTGCCCTCTCTACCTGGACAGTGGTGTGTGTAGCAAGTGAGCTGGGTGTGTGTTTGTGGTACAGCCTTATGATTCCTGTGAGAAGGTGAAGATGAGGAGCTTTTTCCTTAATGTATAAATGAATATTTGTATGAGTAAACCAACACACACACACACAAACCCTTTTAAAAAATATTTTTACCATGGATGTGAGGTTCTATTTCTGAATACTCAATTCAATTCCATTGATCAATGTTTCTACCTTTATGCCAATACCATACTATTTTGACCATTATAGCTTTGTAATATGCTTTAAGTTCAGGAAGACTGCATCCTCCAACTTTGCTTTCTTTTTTACAATATTTTTTGGCTATTCAGGGATCCTTTCCCTTCCAAGTAAATTTGGTAATTGGCTTTTGTATTACTGTAAAGTAGGCTGTTTGAATTTTGAGTTGGATTGCATTGAATTTGTAAATAACTTTGGGTAGAATTGGCATCTTAATGATATTTACTTTTCCAATCTATGAGCATGAAATTTTCTTTTATTTGTTTCTGTCTTCATTGATTTCTTTTAGCACTGTTTTGTAGTTTCTGTGTACAGGTCTTTTGCATCCCTGGTGACGAATGTAGGCCATTTTCCATCAGAATATACCATGCAGAACTGGGTGGGAAAGAGTGTGGTCTGTGATGTGAACTGTAGTCTATGCTCGGTGGCAAGGCCCCAGGATGTGTATATCCATTGCGGGTGTAATACCACACGGATGGGGAATGGATGTGTGGGGTGTTTTTGGGGGTGTGGATGGTGGGGAGCATGGGAA
>JAQZBX010019493.1:21481-33867 GCA_029593785.1 Cabassous unicinctus | reverse complement strand
AAGAAGTCCTCTTCTAGACCACCTCCTTCACCGAGGGGACCCTAACTATGCTCGTGGAAACTAATCATGCACTTCTCACTTCCTGGCCTCCCCAGGAGAGCTTTAGCTCTGATGCTTGTTCATGCAGAATGATAAAATTGGCTGACTCTGCCTCCTCTGGAGCCAAGCCTCAGTGTCACCAGGCTGCTGGTTAAATCGGGCTTCCTCAGTAGATTCACCTCTCCCCTCAGCCTGGCGCTGCTTCAAGCTGGCTTATCTGCTCCCCAAAGGTATGAGGGGGCCTGAGCAGCCAAATCCACAGAAAGGAAACCCCTCTCAACCCTTCGCCAGAACCCTCCCACTCTCAGAGAACACTTCTTCTCACCAGGTTGCTAGCAGGATTCATGGCTCAAACCAGCCTTTTCCCCTGAGGGTGGGGCTCAGCCATTTGTGTTAACTTCCAGGGGCAGGGTTAAAACTCATGAATCTGTACCAAGTAATCCATGCCATCGAGCTGCCTCTAGATAGATGTCCCAAGATTCTCACTCCGTGCACCCATAGCACAGACCCCCGGGCAGGATCCTATCCCCAATCAGCCATCCTCACAGAGAGTGAGTCAGTGCATGCACTCCTAAATTGATGCCATTTTGCCCTCTTCATTAGATTTTAAAGTCTGAGAATCATTCTCAAGATTATGGTTTCCTCTCCTTGGGACCTCATGGGGACCCACCCTTTCCACAGGCTTGTCCAACAACCATTTTCTTGGTTCTACTCTCATCAAACATATGGGTGGTGACTGAGCTCCAGACCTCATCCTTCAAGAGTGTTAGGGTGATTGCCACATTTTACCCAATCTTTGGGTTAGAGTCTTAAACCCCTTAGTACAGTGAAGTGAAGACAACATCCTCTCTAACATTTGGCATACAGGCCCAACTCTTTCAAGCAATGAGCTGGCAATCTGGCCTTCCCTAATCTATGGGTGGCAGGCCCACCCATTCAGACCTATGGGGTGTTTACCTTACCCTCCCTAACACTTGAGGAATGTGCTCCACCTTCTCTGTACCCTGTGGCAGCAAAACTCTTCCTGAACAGTGGGCAGGAACATCCACCCTCTTCAACTGCTGGGGCAAACTCACCCTCTGTACACATGGGTGGTGTTCCTCTCTTTGCCCAAGGTGATGACTTAAGTTCAGATCTCAGCTTCCATGGTTTTCTGTTTAAACCTTCCATCATTCACCCTACATGTCCCTTTTAGTCCAAGCTGACAGTGCTTTTGTTCATACAGCTCTCTCAAAAAGCTTTTTGGTTTAGCATACAAGAAGCAGGGGTCCAAGCCATCAGACAGTAAGACCTCCCATAAGTCTTTCCTAGATAATTGCATTTTCAATCCTGATTTACAAGTTCCAACTTTAGTTAATTCCTCAAATGGGGCACTATCATCTGGGGGCTTGATTTCCAGAGGCTTGGAATTTCTGGAATCAGTTTCTTGTTTCATTGTGCCTAACAATTCAGTTCTCAGTTTGTCTCTCTTGTTTAGAATTTTACTATAAACTACAAGGAGAAGCCCAACCACATTCTTGAGTTTAATTTGGAAAGTTCTATTTCAAAGTATCATTTTTGGAATTCAAAAATAATGCCAAACTGTGACAATATCCAAGAATATTTGCCACTTTATGTCTCTCTTACACTTGGAAAACTTTTGGGTTCACCGATGCCTGGGTGTCAAAATATTTCTTCTACTCTCAAGAATCTTCCTCAACCACAAGATTTAAATCTAGAAAAGAGTAAATATCTATTTAAGGTCTTTGGCCACTAGTCTTGTAGACTAATGAAATTGAAGTGACTCTGAGTTTATGTTGTCAAGAGAGCCCTTGAGTTGTGAAAAGGAAAATGTCTTAGCTTGTCAGGGCTGCTAAGGAAATATAAATTTATTGACTCACATTTTTGACACTATAAGTCTGATATCAATATATTGGCAGGACTTACTTACCTTCTAGAAATCCACTGTCACATGGTACAATCTCTCCTTGAGGCTTCCCCTTTGGTTTCTACTGGCTTTTGGCTTCTACTGATTATGTCCAAATTCCCTTTGCATTTAAGAACTCCAGTCATATAGATTAAGGTTCAACCAGATTCAATTGAGACTTATCTAAATAGGATCTTCAAAGATAACGTCCACAAATGAATGCACACCTTAACTAATAACTTCTTCAAGGATCCTATTTACAAATTGGTCTGCACCCACATGTCCATTAGATCAGCATTTGAATATGCCTTTTGGGGATTTGACCCAAAAAAGCAAAGAAAGGCATGCAGGGCTAGAGGGAGTCAGGAAACTGAGTTTCAAAATTGTTCTTGGGGCAGTTTCCCAAACACAAAGGGATCTGTGGAAATGGGATTATGTTTGAAACTTTGCTCACACAGAGTGGGAAAGTAGAACTGCTTTATCTTACTGGCCTTTAAAGGTTAATGAGTCTTCCTTATGCTGCACATACCCTGGATTAAAATGTCTATCTTTTTTCTTCCTTCTCAATGTGTGGGGATTTCTGCTGTGATCATCGAAGTCATTATTGGGTGACAAATCAGCATACTTAGGAGGATGTTAAAATTGAGGGATATTATAGAATGTCTTTGTCAAATTTATGAAGTAAGCCTAGTCCCTAATGCTCTCCTTATTTCAAGTTTAGGTTAGTTGTGCCAAGTGGTTAAGAGACCCTTATCTCCTACCAGTAAACAGTGCACTGTCCCTGCCATTAGCTTGCTGTCTCAGTCTCTGTCTTTATGTTTCTCCCTCTCCTCTCTCACTTTCACATTCTTTGTGACCAATTTATTGAGGGTGCATGAATGGCTTAGCTTCACACATTTCCAGCTGGCCCTTAGGGCCAGGAAGAAGGTTTCAGTCAATATGCTGGTGGCAGCAAGTGCTGAGTTTGAATGAAGTTTTCCAGAAATCCCCTGGCTGAAATGAATATAAATTTTCCACACTACAGCTCCCCCTTTTGCCTTCCATTATTCTTGTCCACCAGGTTTCAGATGCCCACATAGAGCTTGTGAGCAGTTGATGTTATGACCCATTTTCTCATAACCAGGTGATAACCTGAACCTCCCAGGGAGCCCCAGAGAAGGGTAGTATCTATATTGTGAGCCTACACTGCACAAGTTCATAGGCAAAACCCTACCCCTTACATTCTATTCTTTCACCCTACAGATATGGAGGGAGCCTAAGTCTGTAGGACCAGAGATTAAGCAAAAAAGTGACACTCATTGATCACTTTCACACATGCTTAAGCTGCATGGATGAACCTTCTTTACAGTTTGCAGGTAGGAAGCATGAAAAAAAACACAAAATAAAGTTAAACAGACCTCTTGACTATTCCATAGCTATAATAGCAATTCATAATTTTATTTTAAATTTTTAATGGAAGTAATAGTAATCATAACATACAACAATTGAAAAGTGCCTAAATTCTGGAACGAAAAGGTTAAATAACTTAAGTAATGTCATACATACACTAAGAGGTGGACCCTCTTACATTTTGATTAACTCTTCCCTCAAAGCTGATATATGATCAAAATTTTGGTCATCCCAGTGCTCACCAGCACTCCCTTAGAAGCTGAGCTGAGTTGGTTTTATTTTCTCTACAGTTTTGGAAAAAGATCCCCTGGCCTTGTCTTCTACACTGTTACCAAGATGATGGATTTCGTCATCTTTGCTATATAATTTTACACAGCATTCACACATACCAGATATCAGGCACCTGGGATTGTTCTCTTTATTTTGTGATTCTTACCATTGTTTCTGCCATCCCTCAAATTACATAAAGCAGTGCTTCTCAACCAGGGACTATTTTGTCCCCAGAGAACTTTTCACAATGTGTGGAAACATTTTTCATTATTACAGTTTGTGGGGATCATCGGGTGCTTTTGGCATCTGGAGGTCTGCTACCAGGCCTGCTGCTAAGCATCTGCTCTGAAGGAAAGCAAAAGAATTATCTGGCCCCAAATGTCAATAGTGCTGAGAATGAGGAATCATAACGTAAAGGAAGGAGCCCTCTGTTCCTATCCTGTGGATTAACTATGAGTTGAAGTGTTGAGGAATTTCCTGATATAGAAGTAAAAATTAATTACAATGCCCATTCAGACATCCTCCTCTCACATACCTGCCCCATTTCCATCAAAATGATGCATAGCTGCAAGCCTAATGAAAGGGTCTATCCTGACAGCCTGTGGGACTGTCATCTTCTTCATCCAACAGAAGACTGATTCCCTGAACACACCCACCTCCAACCCATGTCCCCAAATTTATACTGACTTTGCAAATTCTTTTCTTGCCTCTGTCCCATTCTCCAGAGCCAAAATCCCAGAACAAGCTTTTCCCCAAGGATATTTTCCCCAAAACTGTCAGTCTAAAAGAAATGGGACTTGCTACAAGGAAATACATGGTTCCCGGTCATGGAAAGTAACCTCTTAGGTGTAAGGCAGAGAAAATTGTCATGGCTAAAACCACATTCTGAGTGTCTCAGAATAAAACCGGAGTGTGGGGCCCTGTTTGACTAGGGAGCAAGAAACTGGGAAAGGAATGTGTATCCACTTCCTAGGAACTAAGTATAATATTCATAGTGACACTGCAAGCCTGATACATTTTCCCCTTCATGTTTCTCTTAACAGACAGAAGGATTGTCATGCCACTGCTGCATGTTGTGGGGAATCTCCTCTGCACTAAAGAACTGTCAACATGTGCAAGTTTTGTGCCTGAATCCAAATCCTGTAACCTATAGATTCTCATGTGGGGTACAGAGACCTTGAAAATGGGAAGTCTGAGAAATCAGCCCATAATGTTGGAGAGAAAGTAGAAACTGAATATATGATTTGGTCTCAGAAGATAATCTCCCCACTAAAACTCCTCTAGGGAATACTGGGACATGGTCTCTTGTACTAAGCTCTCAATGTCTTGCTTGCTGGGAATTGTGGCTGCTCAGATGGATCTGTTAGTCCTCTGAATGCCCAGTGAGTTCTTGAACCTCATTAGGACATCCCCAGGAGCTGACACAGCTCTCCAGCACCACCCCAAAGTGACAGAAATATTTCTGTAATTGAGGCAGAGGCCTTGAGAGACAGAGACATCATATCTCAAAGATGAGGAAAATTTTGAGAAAGTAGGGAAAGGCTCTGCCTCATTGGGAAGTGGGGCTCTTTTCTCTGATGCTCTCCTGAACTCATCGGGTAGCAGCAGGTCACTTTTTTTTTCTAACGCCTTCTGCTTCTGTATCTGCTTTTGTCCTGTGCTCTTTGTTTTTGTATCTGGCCTCTTCCTCCTTACTGTATAAATTGATTCTTTGTCCAATTCTCATGAGACACACTCTCAGTGTTATTTTCTAGTTATCAATTTTCTAATTCTTGGATTTCCCATTATCCACTGTGTTTAGCAACAACAACTCCTTTTTGTCCTCTTTTTTTTTTTTTTTTCTGTAACCATTTATCATTGTACTATCCCTTAATGGAATAAAAGAACTTTACCATTTTTCTTGACTGAGGACATCTCTGTGAAATGTAGGGTAACAGAAGATGATAATGAAATGTCACTTTAGGCTCCCTCTTCTCACAGACTGTCCCCTCTACAACATACAGCCCTGACATGCTGGCCACAAGAGAGGGTCTATCTTGGCAGTATGAGTCATCCAAGATGTATTGTCTCTGTGGCCTGGTCCTCTGAGAAACCTCTCCCTGACCACATGCAGTCACATTCTCACCAACACAATGTACAAAGCATTTAAGGTCTAAATTTAATCTCATGTCCTTTCCTAACTCTGTCCCACTCCTTAGAATCAAGACCCTAATATGCTGCTTTTGCCTAACCATATTTACCCCATATTCATCAGTTAGAAATAGACAGTGCCTCAAAGGAGTGGGAATTGATTTGGGAAAAAAGCTCAAAGCCACAGAAAAATCCAAGCACAGAAAAAGAT
The DNA here is from genome assembly GCA_029593785.1 of Cabassous unicinctus. Lineage (NCBI taxonomy): Eukaryota > Metazoa > Chordata > Mammalia > Cingulata > Chlamyphoridae > Cabassous > Cabassous unicinctus. The sequence continues at coordinate 27,922 of JAQZBX010019493.1, read as the reverse complement.
CAGCACCTAAATTGGGTACTGAATGCCTACAAGTGAGAGACCAGTGTGGGTCTGCATTTTCTGGGCATCAGGAGAATATCTTATCTAAGACCCTGCCCTGCTTGGGGCTAAGGACAATGATAATGTGTGAAAATTTGTGAAACCTCAGGGCTACATAAGACATTTCCCCTTTGGTGGCTCTCTTAGCAGTCTGAATCATTGTCATCTCACTGCTATCTGTTGTGAGGAATCTCTCCTCTGCACCCAAGAAATGTGCACAACTGCCAGATTTGGGCCCAAGTTACAATCTTCTAAAATATGATGGACTGAAACTACTATGTGAGGAGTGGGACACCAGTTTTGTTACATAAAGGACCTAAGCTGAAGTGTGGAGGGAAAGTTTGGCATTGGGGGATTATCACTAATATAACACCATAAACTGGAGGAGAGTGGAGACTGAGTCTGCATAGAATCTTGGCAGTGTCTCTACCACACCCATTTTCCACAGAATTCTGGAAATGAGGCTTTATTTAAACACTTGCAGAACATTCAAAGGATGAGAGATTGGGATGTTGAGAGGTGAGTATTGTTTATTGCTTTCAATAAAACCCTCCTGCTATGCATATGCAACAAATAACATTATTGGAGAAGTATGCTTTCATAGATATAAAAAGATGGATTGAGCCCTCAAAGGTGGATTTCTGATTATAAGATGAACAGTGATGAGGCTGTGTAAGATTATGACAGAAGGCTTTAAATTTTCTGGGTAAATGCAAGACAGCTGAGAGAACGTAAGGAGAACAGACAATCACAACCTATTCAGCATTTAATGATAAGAATGAAACTGTTCCCTAATGTCCTAAAAGACCTCTTCCTAGAGAGGAAAGGCCAGTCTATCAATCTCAGGTCACAAGGTGGGAAGCCATGTTTCCCACCAGGAAGAAATGCTCTGACATCAATGCAATGGTCTGGGACATAGGTAGACTGGTTTGCAAGAGGATGTTTGACTCCATAGAAGGGCAAAAGAGTTCTGCCTAGAACCCAGGGAGAACTGCATAGTATTGGAGAAATATAATTATCCTTTTTCTTTGCTTGGAAGAAAACCAATGCCTCATTCTAAACAGAAACAAAACCAAAACTTTTAATCTTAATATATTCTTCATGCCCCTTGAAATGGATTTTTACACAGTACATGTCTATCCTCCCTTCTGATCTCAGCTAAAAGTTCATCCTTATAGGGAAGCATTTCTCACTCTCAGTCTGAAACAAGATCTCCTCTTCAAACCTCCCCAAAACTCATATTAATTCATTCATCTGTGATTATTTAATGACTATCTTTCTCCTCCCACTAGTCTTGTAACCTTGAGGACAGGGACTGTTTAAAATTCGATGTCTGAATTGCCAAACTTTGGGACCAAAGGGTCCATCAACAGAGGAGTAGAAGAGTAAAGTGTGGTAAATACATTCAATGCAATATTATTCAGCATTAAGAAGGAATGAAATATGGATGCATGCAAAAATATGGGTGAACCTGTGTATTATTCAGAGTTCTCTAGGGAAACAGAATAAACAGAAGATATCTGTAAATAGTATGAGAGTTTATAAGAGTCTCTCACATGACCATGGGGATGCACAAGTCCAAGTTCTGCAGGCAGACTGCAAACCAGGGGCTCTGGTGAAAGTCCAATGAAGGTCTTTGATGAGTTTCTGGGAGATGTTGGTTGTCCAAAGATGAGTTGAGAAATTCTGTCTGAATGCTGAAATCACTTCCCCTTTTAAGGCATTCAGCTGATTGGATAAAATATCACTCATTGCTGATGGCAATCTCCCTGGTTGATGTTGATGTAATCAGCCATCTATGCAGTAAACTCACTGATGACAAAAGCCCATAAATGTCCTTGAATTACAATTAGTCCAGTGCTTGCTTGACCAAACAACAGGGCACAATTACCTGGCCTAGTTGACATATTAGCCTAACCATCACAATTCACAACTTGTCAACTGAGCAACCGTACACATTACCTTAAACCATACTTAACTTTTAAGTAGAAACGATAACAGACATGAAATATATATATATATTTCCACTTAACAATGTTCAACTCTCCTGTGTTCAGCTAGAAATGCATTAATTCCCTACTGAATAGGGTGCAAGTCCTTGGGTAATATTCACTTTTAAACTTGACATCCTTAAATATTATGACATGACACTAATACAACTTGTCATATGATAAGGGAAAAGGTTGGGGAAGAAAACAAAGAAATTCATTTGTGTACATATACAATCATACTAATAAAGAAACAAAAAAGAAAATTCATGACTATTACAGTCCTCATTTCTGTAAATGGTCACATGGATAAAGTTCATATTTCTCACTACCTTCTACTATCCATTCCATGTTCCTGTTATCCTCAGCAAGCACTTTAGCTGACCATGGTTTGTTGTCTGGTGGGGTGACCCCAACTTTCATTCCTGAAGATTCTGGGCCATTGTTAGTACTGCTTTGATTGAGTTGTTGCAATTTTCCAATGACTTTAATCACAGGGCATGGTAGTACTAGGAAACAACCTAGAGGATCTCCCGTATTCCAGGCAAACACTTCTTTACCCACATTTTGTAGATGCAGTCCTATTTCTCCTTGATAGGATCAATCACCCCAGCCAGTAGAGTAATTCCCTTCTTTTCAGAAGTAAGAGGAACCCAAAGTGGCCAGGTGGCAAACTTAACTTCCAATTCAATGGAATCATTGTTGTGTTTCCTGGTGGCAGCACTCCTCCTTTTGGGACTAAGACCTGTAGAACAGCAGAGCTTAGGGTTTCAGGGACAGGAAGCAAAAATTTACCTAGTGGGCCACTAGGGGTAATAGTGAGTGGTACCACTACCATTTCCACCTCTTGATTCATGGACCCATGAATTCTGGTTATGGGAGAAACCACACCATAGAATGGATGTTGACTTAGAGCAGACACAGCCTCCTGGAGAATATTGCCCCAGCCCTGCAAGGTATTGCCACCTAGTTGGCACTGTAATTGAGTCTTCAAAAGGCCATTCCACCATTCTATCAACCCAGCTGCTTCAAGGTGCAACATGGTAAGACCAGTGAATTCCATGGGCATGTGCCCATTCCTGCACATCATTTTCTGTGAAATGGGTTTCTTGATCAGAAGCAATGCTGTGTGGAATGCCATGGTGGTAGATAAGATATTCAGTAAGTCCATGGATGGTAGTTTTGGAGGAAGCATTATGTGCAGGAAATGCAAAACCAAATCCAAAGTATGTGTATATTCCAGTTAAAACGAATCACCACACCTTCCATGGTGGAAATGGTCCGATGTAATCAACCTGCCATAGGGATCAGGCTGATCACCTCAGGGATTGGTGTCATATCAGGGGCTGACTGTGGGTCTCTGCTTTTGGCAGATTGGGCACTCAGGAGTGGATGTAGCCAAGCCAGCCTTGGTGAGGGGAAGTCCATGATGCTGAGTCCATGCATAACCTTCAACCCTACCTCCATGGCCACTTTGTTCATGAGCCCGTTGGGCAATGACAGGACTGGCTGGGGAGAGGCTGAGTGTTAGCCACAGAGCAGGTCATCTAATCCCCTTGATTATTAAAATCTTTCTCTGCTGAAGTCACCCCCTGGTGAGCATTTATGTGAGACAAAAATATTTTCATGTTTTTGTCCACTCAGAAAAGTCTATCCACATACCTCTTCCCCAGACCTCTTTGTCACCAATTTTCCAATTATGTTTCTTCAAGTCTCTGAACATCCAGCCAAACCATTGTCAATAGCCCATGAATCAGTGTACAAATGCACCTCTAGCCATTTATTCTTTCAAGCAAAATGTATAACCATGTGCACTGCTCAAAGTTCTGCCCACTGGGAGGATTTGCCCTCACCACTATCCTTCAGGGATGCCCCAGGAAAGGGCTGCAGTCCTGCTGCAGTCCACTTTTGGTGGTACCTGCATATCATGCAGAACTGTCTATAAACCAGGCCTGAGTTTTCTATTCCTCAGTCAACTGATTGTAAGGGAGTCCCCAAGAGGACAAAGCTGTGGGCTGGGAAAGAGAAGGTAACACAGCAGGGGTGGTGACCATGGACATTTGGACTACTTTCTCATGTAACTTACTTGTGCCTTCAGGACCCACTCAAGCCCTATCTCATATATACCACTTCCACTTTATTATGGAGTGCTACTGTGCATGTCCACTTTATGGTTTGGTGGGTCAGACAATACCCAGCTGATGACAGGCAACTCAAGTCTCATGACAACTTGATGGCACATGTTTAAACATTCAGTCTCTACTAAGGCCCAGGAGCAGACTAAAAGCTGTTTCTCAAAAGGAGAGTAGTTATCTGCAGAGGATGGCAGGGATTTGCCCCAAAATCCTAAGGGTCTGCATTGTGATTCTCCTATAGGGGCCTGCCAAAGGCTCCAGACAGCATCTCTATTTGCCACTGAAACTTCCATCACCATTTTATCTGCTGGATCATATGGCCCAAGTGGTAGTACAGCTTGCACAGCAGCCTGGACCTGTCAGAGAGCCTCCTTTTGTTCCAGTCCCCAATCAAAATTAGCAGTTTTTCTGGCCACTTGGTAAATGAGCTGCAGTAGCACACCCAAATGAAGAATGTGGGCACAATTACCAGGCCAAGTTGACACATTAGCCTAACCATCAAAACCTGGAAGAATTTATGTTGGATGAAATAAGTCATATGCAAAAGGACAAATATTTTATTATATCACTAATATGAACTATAATAAGTAAAGTCACAGAAATAGACTCTAGAATCTAGATTACCAAGAGACAGAATGTAGATAGAAGATGGAGAGCTGATGCTTAATTTGTACAGAACTTCTACTTAACTTGATTTTGAATCTTTGAAAATGGATAGAGGTGATGGTAGCACATTACTGTCAGTATAATTCACAGCACTGAATGATTTGTGAATGAGGTTAAAGGGGGAAGTTTTGGGTTGTGTATGTTACTAGAAGGAAACCTAGAGACTAAAACATGGGACTATAAAACAGTGAACCCTCAAAATACTCACAGATAAACAGAAATTAAGAGAGTATGCCAATAGGAAACCTGCCCTTCAAGAAATACTAAAGGAAGTTTTGCAGGTTGAAAGGAAAAAACAGGAGAGAGAGAGTTGGAGGAGAGTGTAAGAACAACTAAAAAGACAAAAAGAAAATAAAAACAACATGTGACATACAAAAATCCAAAGAAAATATGGCTAATGTAAGAAATTCCTTGAAAGTAATAACACTGCATGTTAGTGGATTAAACTCACTGGTAAAGAGACACATATAGGCAGAATGGATAAAGAAATATGACCCACCTATATGTTGTCTACAAGAAAACCACTGTAGACCCAGGGATTCATGGAGGTTGAAAGTGAATGGCTGGAAAACAATTTTACAAGCAAACAATAACCAAAATAGGACAGGAATATCTATACTAAGATTGGAGAAAATAGACTTGAAATGCAAAACTATTGTAAGAGACAAAGAAGGACACTATATATTATTAAAAGGGGTAATCTCTCAAGAAGAGAGAACAATCATAAACATTTATGCACCTAATCAGGGTGCCTATAAATACATGAGGCAAACTCTGGAAAAACTAAGTGGAGAAATAGATGCTTCTACAATTATAGTGGGGGACTCTAATACACCATTATCACCATTAGACAGAACATCTTGACACAGAATCAACAAAGAAACAAAAACTCTGAATAATTCATTAGAGGATCTGGACCTAATAAACATATGCAGAATGCTACACCCAAATACAGCAGGATAGACATTCTTCTAGAGGGCAAATGGATCCTACTCCAAGATAGATCACATGCTGGGCCACAGAAGCACTCTCAATGAATTCAGAAAGATTGAGAGTATACAAAATAATTTCTCTGACCATAATGGAATGAAATTAGAAATCAAAAAGGGCCAGAGAACCAGATGAGGCATGAAGATATGGAAGTTAATCAACACACTCTTAGACAAACAGTAGATCAAGGAGGAAATCTCAAAAGAAATCAGTTACTACCTTGAAACAAATGAAAACAAAACCACAACATATCAAAACCTATGGGATGCAGTGAAAGCTGTACTGAGAGGGAAATTCATAGCCATAAGTGCATATATCAAAAAAGAAGAAAGAGCTAAAATTGAAGACATAACAGCACACCTGGAGGAATTGGAAAAGCAACAACTATCTAGCCCAAAAGGAAGTAGAAAGAAGGAAATAACAAAGATTAGAGCAAAACTAAATGAAATAGAAAATAAAAAAGCACTAGAAAAAATAAACAAAGCCAAAAGCTGGTTCTTCAAGAAGATCAATAAAATTGACAAACCCTTAGGGAGATTAACAAAGAAGAAAAGAGAGCAGATGCAAATACAAAAAATAAGAAAGGAGGAAGGGGATATCACCACTGACAACACAGAAATAAA
>JAQZBX010019493.1:0-21381 GCA_029593785.1 Cabassous unicinctus | reverse complement strand
GCTTCACAGCTGAATTCTTCCAAACATTCTGGAAAGAACTAACACCAATCCTGCTTAAGCGCTTCCAAAAATTAGAAGTAGAAGGAACATTGCCTAACTCATTCTACGATCCCAACATTACCCTAATACCAAAGCCAAATAAAGATACCACAAGAAAGGAAAATTACAGACCAATCTCCCTAATGAACCTAGATGCTAAAATACTCCAAAACAAACAAACAAACAAACAAACAAACAAAAAAACACTTGCTAATCACATTCAACAACATATCCAAAGAATTATACACCATGACCAAGTGGGTTTCATGCCAGGTATGCAAGGATGGTTCAACATAAGAAAATCAATGTAATACACCACAAAAACAGATTGAAAGAAAAAAAATCACATGATCATCTCTATAGATGGAGAAAAGGCATTCAACAAAATACAGCACTCTTTCCTGATAAAAAACACTACAGAAGAAAGGAAGAGAAGGAAACTTTCTGAACATAATAAAGGGTATATATGAAAAACCCACAGCCAACATCAACTTCAATGGTGAAATCCTAAAAGCTTTCCCTCTAAGAGCAGGAACAATACAAGGATGCCCACTATCACTGCTCCCATTTAACATTTTGTTAAAAGTACTTGCTTGAGCACTGAGGGAAGAAAAAGATATAAAAGGTATCCAAATTGGAAAGGAAGAAGTAAAAATTTCACTATTTGCAGACGATATGATCCTTTATGTAGAAATCCCTGAGAAATCTACAACAAAGCTTCTAGAACTTAAAAAGGATTTTGGTAAAGTCGCAGGCTATAAGGTCAGTGCTCAAAAATCAGTAGCATTTCTGTACACCAATAATGAGCAATCTGAGGAGGAAATCAAGAAAAAAAAACATTTACAATAGTAACTAAAAGAATCAAATACCTAGGAATAAATTTAACTAAAAATGTAAATAACTTATACACAGAAAACTACACAACACTGTTAAAGGAAAGGAAAGAAGACTTAAATATATGGAAGAATATTCCCTGTTCATGGACAGGAAGAGTAACCTTCATTAAGATGTCTATCCTACCCAAACTAATTTCCAGATTTAATGCAATCCCAATAAAAATCAACACATCATTTTTTTACTGAATTGGTAAAACTAAGTACAAAATTTATCTGGAAGGGTAAGAGGCCCTGAATCACCAAGGACATATTGAAAAAGAAAAATGAAGTTGGAGGTATCACACTGACTTTAAAACCTACTGCAAAGCTACAATGGTCAAAACTGCATGGTATTGGCACAAGGATAGACATACTGACCAATGGAACTGAATTAAGAGTTCTGATATAGATCCTCACATATATAGTCATCTGATATTCAACAAAGCCACCAAGTCCACTCAGTTGAGAGAGAATGACCTCTTCAACAAATGGTGCTTGGAGAACTGGATATCCAGATCCAAAAGAATGAGAGAGGGATATCATCTCACACCTTATACAAAAACCAACTCAAGATGGATCAAAGATCTAAATATAAGAACCAAGATTATAAAGAGCTTGGAAGATAATCTAAGGAAGCATCTACAGGACCTTGTAATAGGAAATGGTTTCATGAACTTCGCACCCAAAGCATGAGCAGCAAAAGAAATAAAAGATAAAGGGGATCTCCTCAAAATTAAAAACTTTTGCACCTTAAAGGACATTTCCAAGAAAGTAAAAAGGCAGCTTACACAATGGTAGAAAATATTTGACAACCACATATCTGATAGGAGCCTAATATCCTGCATATATAAAGAAATCCTATACTTGGAACATAAAAAGACAAACAACCCATTTAAAAAAAGGGGAAGTGACCTGAAAAGACAATTCTCCAAGGAATAAATACAAGTGAGTAAAAAGCACATGAAAAGATGCTCAGCATTGTTAGGTATTAGGGAAATGAAATCAAAACTACAATGAGATACCATCTTACACCCATTAGAATGATGGCTATTACAAAAACAACAGACTATAAGTGTTGGAGAGAATGTAGAGGAATGGGAACCCTCATCCACTGCTGTTACGAATGTAGAATGGTTAAGCCATAGTGGAGGACAGTTTAGCAAGTTCCTCTAAAAACTAACTATAGAACTTCAATATGATCCAGCGATTCCACTGCTGGGTATATACCAAGAAGATTTGAAAGCAGAGACATGAACAGACATATGCACACCAATGTTCATAGTGGCATTATTCACTATTGTCAAAAGTTGAAATCAACCCAGGTGCCCACCAACAGATGAATGGATAAACAAAATGTGGTACGTACATACAATGGAATATTACTCAGCTGTAAGAAGGAATGTAGTGCTAACACACGGGATTACCTGGATGAATCTTGACGACCTTATGTGGAGTGAAGCAAGCCAGGCATTGAAGAACAAACAGTACATGACCTCATTGATAAGAATTAAGGAAATTGAGAAGTCTCAGAGAGCTATTGTCTGGAAGATAGGTTTACAAGAAACAGAAAGAGAGAAGAAGATTGTGAGCCATCACTCATACAGACGTAATCTCTGGTAAGGTGAAAGAGTGTAGTTGCATATTGAAGGGATAATACAGGAGGTTAGTGATATTATTGGGTTGGGTTGTGCAGGGTTGACTGTTGGGTAGATTGGGAAGGATGGGTTAGAAGGTCCAGGGTACTGGGAGGAAGGTTGGGAGAGGGACCAGACGAACATTGGAGATCTGCATGTATGTGGTTGAATGTACAAAGTTGGGAATGCTCTTATGGCAATATGACAAGGAAGGGTTACTGGTTTAGGCTGTTGGATGGGGAGACATTCAGGACAGGGAACCCCTAAAGCAGGCTTCTAGGGAGTGTGTGAGTGATCATTTTGTCATAATGTGTTCTATCAGTGGGTCGAGACCCACATAATGAGTGGGAAGGAGTTGGATTCCTATCCTTGGGAGGACTGATTTGTGCAGAAATATACAGGTGGGAGTCTCTCGAGAGGAAGGGTGGTTACTAACACGGGAGGACAGAACAGTAGGTCAAGACCCCAGTCTTTTGCATCTAACTATGAATCTTGTCATCCGAGTCAAGCCAGGGGTTGCCATGGGCCCCGGGTATATGGGGAGGGAGGAATAGAATGGATCGAACAGGGGGTATTTAGTGGTCAGTAGAATTGTTCTGCATGATCTCACAGTGATGCACACAGGACATCATAAATATCAAAATTTGTAAAATTGTACGGTATAAATGTAAACCATAGTGTAAACCATTGACCATGTTTAATAGCTATGTTTCACTATTTGTATATCAGTTATAACAAAGCTACCATCCAATTGTAAAAAGGTATTAATATGGGGTGGAGGAAATGGGGAGGATGTTGGGTATATGAGAGTCTCCTGTATCCTTTGACCTTGCTGTGACCTTAAACTTCTTTGAAAACAAAATGAAAAATAGTGAGACACAGGAGAATGAGTGGGGGAAGGTGCCACGCTACAGACAGGACACCAGACATTGCAGTGATGAAAGACAAAATGTCAACAAAAATTTTTTTAATATTTTTCATTTTTTTAATATCCCAATCTTAATTTATTTTTTAAGTTTTTTTAAATTTTTATGTATTTTATCTCATATTAAATCCTATCATTATCATTTCTTTTTCCTATTAATTGTATGCAGGTATTGTAATTGCTTCATCTTTGAAGAAGCTTTGGATCACAGAAGGGTTACAACTGGAGCAGGGAAGGATCATTGGTTTGGGGTGTCAGGGATTAGGGATGCATGGGAGGAAGTTCACCTGAGCATACATATAAGGTATATAAAAATATTTAGATGTTCATGGGACATCATCACAGAGGGTGGAGACTCACACACTAAATGAGAGAATACTGAATTCCCATCCTAGAGAGCTCTGCCACATTCTCTAAGGGAGTAGCAACAGTCCCCCAGGTGCATGGGCAGTGACTGGTAAAAGAGGATGACCCACTGATGGGCCCTTGATATTGATGAATAGGCTTATGAGTCTTTGCTCTTGAAATTGAAACTTAGCCTATTGTTATAGGGTGCCTAAATTTTGCCTCTTGAGGGCCTCCTTGTTGTTCAGATGTGGCCTCTCTCTAAGCCAAACTCAGCATATGAATGCATTGTCTTCCCTCCAGTGTAGGACATGACTCCTGGGGATGAGCCTCCTTGGCACTGAGGGATTGCTACCAATCACCAACTAGCATTGCAACTGGAAAAAGACCTCAAATAAAAGGGGGGAAAGATAAAGACAAATGAGTTTATATGGCTAAGAGACTTCAAAGTGAGTAGGAGGTCAGTCCAGAGGTAATGCTTACGCACATCTCAGCAGGCTTTCATAGGCTTCCAAAGTGGATACCACCCCCAAAGAGTGGGGTTCCTGAGGGCTCTGGAGACACCCAGGTCCTATAGTCAGTGCAGGCAGCTCTGGAGTTTGGTGCCTTGCCAATGGGCCCTACTTTGGAGTTTGTGCTCCTGAGAGTGACAAAGTTGGACTCAATTATGTCTTCCCTGCACATGGCTCATCTGTCCCTTCTATTTAAACCTATATTTGGTGCTGAAGTTTGTAGGTGTACATCCAGAGACTCGAGTCTTTGGGCTGTCCATGTACCAGGTGGGCCTGGAATCTCTCTGGAGCTGCAACACCTTCTCTACAGCTCACTGGGCTCACCCAGGACAACTGGTGGGGAGAAGTTGATGGACAATGGCCATCCCAGGGAACAGAGAGAGTCTGCTCCTGCAGGCAGGATAGTCCCATCCATCTTTCCCATGGGATATAAGCCCCCTTTCAATTGGAGGTTGAGTGACATCACCATCCCAGGATCCTCAGGATTGAGGAAAGAGCTATGGACTAGAGTGGACTTACTGGTATTCTACTATAGACATATTGTGATTCAAGCAAAGGAAGGAATTACAACATTGATGTGGAGCCAGTAGCCACTGGAGGTTCGAGGGTAGGGAGAGGGAAAACAGTTGTAATACTGTGGCTTTTTCAGGACTTGGGAATCATTCTGAGTGACACAGAAATGACAGATTAAACCATTTTTATATAATCACATAATATGCAGAACTATGTGGGAGAGAGTGTAGACTACAATGTGAACTATTGTCCATGCTTAATGGCAAAACCCGAGGATGTGTTTATCAATTGCAGTGAATGTGCCACACTAATGAAGGATGTTTATGTGGGGAGTTGTGGGAGGTGCGGGAAGTGGGACATATTGGAATTCCTATATTTTTTGTGTAACATTTTTGGAATTAAGTAGCTTTTAAAAAATAAAAAAATTAAAAAAAATTAACTATGGGGGAGTGACTGTGGCTCAGCCAGTTGAGCACCTGCCTCCCACATGGGAGGTCCCAGGTTCGGTCCCTGGTGCCTCCTAAAAACAAATGCAAGAAACAACAAACAAAGGTAAAACCAACTAATGCGAGCTGATGTGGCTCAGTGGTTGAGTGCTAGCTTCCCACATACAAGGTCCCAGTTTCAATCCCTGGCTCCCGGTACCTCATAAAATAAATTTTTAAAAAATTATCTATGTCTTGGGACTATATGACACAGGGAATCCTGTAGTGAAAGATGAACTATCATTAACAGAACAAATATGAGAATGTTCTCTCATGAACTATAAATATATAATGATTATATAAGTGTTAAAAATATGGTGTGTGGGTTGGGGGAAAATATACAAAATGTAAGATATGGGCTATAGTTAGCATTTTGATGATGCTCTTTCATAGTTTGCGACAAATGTTTCACAATACAAAGTACTGGTGGTGGGGTTATGTATGCCTGATATGCATGCCTGTTTTGTAACTTTACAACTTTTACCATACACTTATTGCTTATGTATGTTCATGTATGAATGATAAGCTTCAATAAAATTTCATTTAAAAAGAAAAACATAGTGAACCCTATGGTGGATAATGTTTGTGGTGTATAATACAAATTAAGGAATGTTCTTTCATGAACTATAGCAAATGTACATCACTATTTCCCGATGTTATTAATAAGGGTGTATATGGAAATAATACACCCAATTTAAATTGTGGACTATAGTTACAAGTATTATTTTACTATTTTAAAATATAAATGAATCTATAGAGACAGAATTAGATTAGTGGTTATGTAGAGTTGGGGAAGGATGGGGATTGAGAGGTGACTCCTTAGGGGTATATGATTTTTCTTTTTGAAGTAAAGGATATATTCTGAAATTGATTGTGGTGATGAATGCACCACTCTTTGATTACAAAACAAGACATTAAATGCAAACCTTGCATGGATTGCATGGAATGTGAATATTTCTCAATACTGCTTAAAAATTTAGATTTCCCAGCTTAAGTGTTGCCTCCTGAGAGATTCCTTGTTGCTCAAATGTGGCCTCTCTCTAAGCCAAACTCAGCATATGAATGCATTACCTTCCTCCCAGCATGGGACATGACTTCTGGAGATGAGCCTCCTTGGCAATAAGGGATTACTACCAAGTGCCAACTGGCAATATGACTGGAAAAAGACCTTTAATAAAAGGAGGATATGGTAAAGACAAATGAGTTCATGTGCCTGAGAGACTTGAAAGTGAGTTGGGAGGTCATCCCAGAGGTAACGTTTATGCACATAAAAGTAGGACCTCATAGGCTTCCAATGTGGATATCACCCCAAATAGAGGGGTTCGTGAGGGCTCTGGAGACACCCAGGTCATATATAAGGGTGGATAGCTCCAGAGCTTGGTGCCTTATCAGTGGGCCCTACTTTGGAATCTGTTCTCCTGAAAGTGAAAGAGTTGGACTCAAATAAGTCCTCCCTGCACATGGTCCATCAGTCCCTTCTATTCAAGCCTATAAGTGGTGCTGGAGTTTGTAGGTGTACTTCCAGAGACTGGAGTCTTTGGCCTACCCATGTGTCAGCTGGGCCCAAAATCTCAGTGGAGCTGCAACTCCTACTCCATAGCTCAATGGACTCACCCAGGACACCAGGCAGGGAGATGATAATGGACAATGGCTATCCCAGGGAATGGAGAGAGTCTGCACCTGCAGGCAGGATAATCCCATTCATCTTATCCATGGGATATAAGTCCTCTCTCACTTGGAGGTGGAGAGGACATCACCATCCCAGACTCCTCAGGATTGAGGAAAGAGCTATGGACTAGAGTGGACTTACTGGCATTCTGTTATAGACATATTGTGATTCAAGCAATGGGAGAAATTACTATAGTGAGATGGAGCCAGTGGTTACTGGATGCTTTTGGGGCAGGAAAGGGAAAAGCAGTTGTTACACAGGTGCTTTTTCAGGACTGGGAATTGTCCTGAGTGACATTACAATGACAGATATAGGCCATTTTACATCAGCATATAACAGGCAGAACTGTGTGGGAGAGAGTGTGGTCTACAATGTGAACTATGGTCCATGCTTAGTGGCAAAGCCCCAGGATGTGTATATCCATTGCAGGTGATGTGCCAGACTAATGAAAGATGTTTATGTGGGAAGTTGTGGGAGGTGTGGTAGGTGGGGCATCTGGGAATCCCTATAATGTTTGTGTAACATTTATGTAATCTAAAATTAAAAAAATAAAATAAATAAATATGTAATATATTAAATATATTATATTACATATATTAAATATAATATGTAAATTTATGTAATCTAAAATAAAATAAATAAATAAAACAAAGTCATGCCGGCAGACACCCCCCGCCAAAAAAAATTTTTTATTTCTCAAACAGAGAACCATGTGAGTCTATAGTTATATTATAGAACAGAGCAGAGTGAATTATCTTCTAAATATGTATTGTATTAACTAAGTAAATGTGAGTTCTTTAAAGAAAACAACTGCTTATTTAGGAAATAGTGAAAAATATCAGAAGTGACCTTTAAACAAATATTTAAACAAATATTTGATGGAAAATGAATACAACTCATTTTTTATGTGTGCTTTTATTTTTAAATGAGACACTCCCATAATAGCAAGTATAATAAATCTATCTTCTATTACAGTTTCAATTATCCTTTCTGGTGACACATGCCCAATACTCCAAACCTGAAGCAAATTAAGAGTAGCAAGTATCAAATTCATAGAGTTCGATATCAGCAGTTTACATATACATGTACTACTAAAAGGAAACACACCTCAAGCATTAGGATTCACTCATTTTCTAACCAATTTCTATAAATAAATTTTGATCTATACACATATCCTAGATAATTCAAACTCCCTCTCTCCAATGAAACTACTTTGTACTTTTTTCTGCAGCAGTCATGAAAATATATTATGTGGACATAAAATCATAACTAGAAATATAGTTTTTTATTCCTTTCCATGATAAATGTCTAATCCTAAATAACTTTTTTCCTTAATATATTTTGAGTAAATTTTTCAGAATAGTGTTGACCAAAATTATTATTCTTTGCCTTGACCAAGCTGCCTGGCTTGCTCCTGTGAGAATTTTCCTGCTCCCCCTCACTCCCTGAATACTTTTAAACTTCTCTTGCAATTGTAGGATAGCCAAGAAAACAAATTAAGATTGCAAAAAACAAAGTGGGGGAGACACCTTCAGATAATAGCTATTCCAAGTTATCAACCTTACACTTACCCTACTTCCCTTCTTTGACCAAATTGCCTGGTGGTATTTTCCCACTGCCCTTAACCTGATTATAAAACTCAACCTCACCCTTCCTTCCTCCTAGTTGAATTGTACCCTCTTTCCCTTACCAGGGTAGCTATAAAGAAAATCACTTTGCTTGTAACATTGGCCTGCACAATTTTTTCTTGAAAATACGCAGAAGTAAATCATAATACCTGAAATATGTAGCTCTCTACAACATTTTTATATCAAAGTATGCCACAATATGGTTGTACCATGATTTACATAAATTCTCCTTTAATGATCATTTGTGATTATCAATTATTTTCTATTAGTTGAGACTTTTTAGTGAACTCATACAGTGCTTTAGTTTTGTAAATGTTCCCTGTTTAGTTGAAAAGGATATGTATTTTTATTGGTGGATATTCTAAATTTATATTAGATCAAGATTGTAAATCATATTTAAATATTTTATAAAAGATATTTCCTTTTTATCTGGTAATGATAAAAATATTCCACCATGACTATGGATTTTGCAAATTCTTCTGACAATACTATAGGTTTAATTTGTGCAATTTTTAGAAGATACTTGAGATTGAATCCATGATCTCTACATGTTGAGCTTGCCCTCAACCACTGAGCTACACCTGCTCCATTATCTGTACATTTTGAAGCTGCTCTTAAATACTTATGAATTCATTCCTGGTTGTTTGTAGCTTTTAAGAATGAATTATCAAGTTCCCTTTAAATGATTTTGATGTTAAATACTATTTTTAGATGAGGTACTGGGGACTAGACCCAGGAACTCAGATATGAGAAGCAGGCACTCAATCACTGATCTATATCTTCTTCCCTAAAATACTATTTTTAATGTTACTATTGCTACACCAGTTAGCAATATTCATTTACAATCATGGTCTGTCCTTTTGCATTGGGTGTCTTTCTGAAAAATAGCATATTGTTGAATATTTTTCATGCAGCCTGAGAGGCAGTCATATAAAACATTTTAAACAATTTGTATGAGAAAATCACTTCATGTGTTTTGCTTGTTTATTAAAACATGGTGAGGAAAGGGGATGATTAGTCTCATATTTGCATTATTTTTCTGTTCTTTTTTAAAAGATACTTAGAGTACCTAAATATTACATAAAAATGTAGGGGATTCCCATATGCCCCACTCCCTATTCCTCCCACACTTTCCCATACCAACAACATCCTTCATTAGTGAGGTATATTTGTTACAATTGAGAAACACATATTGAAACATTGCCATTCAGTGTGGATTAGAGTTTACATTATAGTTTAATCTCTTTGCCACACAATTTTGTAAGTAATGACAAGATATATAATGGCCTGTATTTGTCATTGCAGCATCACTCAGGCAAATCCAAATGTCCTGAAAATGTCCCCATATTACACCTATTTTTCCCTTCACCCTCCCCTCAGAATCTCCAGCAGACACTGCCTCCAAATGAATGATAAAAGTTCTTCCATTGCTTGAATAACAATAAGTCTGTAATAAAATAGCAGTAAGTCTACTCTAGTCCATTTTTCACAACCCCCCCACCAATCCTGAGGATTCTGGGATGGTAATGCCAACTCTACATCTAATTGAGAGGGGGCTTAAATCCCATGAATCACATAGAGACTATCTCTGTTCCTTGGGCTGGTAGTTGTCCATCATCTCCTCCTTGTTAGTTGTTCTGGGTGAGTCCAATGTACCAGAGAGTAGGTGTTGCAACTTTGTTGAGATTCAAGGCCCAACTGGAACATGAAGAGCCCAAAGATTTAAGTCTCTTGGATATAAAAATATCAACTCTAGTACTAATTATAGGTTCAAATAGAAGGGGCAGAAGAACCATGTGTCAGGAAACCACAACTGAATCCAACTCTGTCACACTGGGAGCATAAATTCTGAAGTAAAGCCCACTGGGAAGGCACCACACTCCTGAGCTGTCAGCCCTGCCTATAGTGCCTGGATGTCTCCAGAGCTCTCAGGAGCCCTGCTATATAAGGTAATATTTACTGTGGCAGTCAATGAGATCCTACTGAGGCATGCATAAGTGTAGCCTCTGGAATGACCTCCCAACTCACTTTGAAATCTCTTAGCCATAAAAGCTCATTTGTAATTACACTTTTCCCCTTTTGGTCAAGTTGCATTGCTAGTTGGTGCTTGGTAGTAATCCCTTGGTGCCAGGGAGGCTTATTCCTTGGAGTCTTGTCCTAGAAGGCAGGTAATGCATTTATATGCTGGGTTTGACTTAGAGAGAAGCCCCATTTGAGCAACAAAGAGGCTTTCAGAAGGTAACTCTTAGGCAACCTATAATACTAAGCTAAGTTTCAATTTCAAAAGAAAAAGTTCATAAGTACGGTCATCAATACCAAGGTCCCATCCATGGCCCATCCTCCTTCACTAGTCACTGCCCCTGTACTTGGGGGATTTTTGCTATCCTATTAGAGGATGTGGCAGAACTCCCCAGGAAGAAAATTGAATATTCTTTTGGTTATTGTGTGGATCTCCACCCACCATGACAATGCCCCTGAACACTGGAACTCATTCATATGCCTTATAGGCATGCCCCAGGTGAATCTACTCCCATGCATCCCCATCACTGATACCCCACAACATTGATTCTACCCTGCCACAGTTGTAACCCTTCTGTGCCCCAAAACTTCTTCAAAAATGAAGCCAACAAAAGCAGAATAAAATTAATAAGAAAATGAAACAATAATGATAGTTTACAAATAACAAATAAAATATAAAAATTTTGAAAATCAAAATAATAAAAGAAATTTAAATATTAAATTAAATTTTAAAAATTTGGCATTATGTCTTTCATCACTGTAAGATCCATTGTCTTGTATGTACAGTGACATCCTCTTCCATTCATTCCCCAGTGTCTTATTTTTCCCACTTTATCTTCAAAGAAGCTTTAGGTTACAGAAAAGTCACATACAGAATATAGAGGTTTCTCATATACCCTGCATCCTCCTGCATTTCCCCTTTCCCTTATTAATAACTATTTACATGTGGATGATACATTTGTTACAATAGATGTATAAATATTGAAGTCTTGCTACTAATCATGGTCAATGATTTATGTTATGGTTTACATTTTGGACCATACACTTCTATAAATTTTGACAAAATTTAAAATGTCGTGTATCCATCATTGCAAGATCATGTAGAACATTCCCAATGCTCCCAAAATACCCCATGTTCTATTTCTTCTATTCCTCCCACATCCTCTTCTCAGGACCCATGCCACCCACCAAGCTTTACTCCTTGAAGAACAAGATTCATATTTACAACAACACTGGTGACTTGACATACTGGGATGTTTGTCCCTATTAGGCACTGCTTATGCTCCAAGAGACTCCCACTCCTCTATTTGAGAACATAGCACGACCCTACAGGATGGGAGTTCAACACCTTACTGTTCATTATGTAGGTCTCCACCCACTGATACAATACACTATGACAGGATGAACACTCACATACTTCCTAGAAGCCTTTCCTAGGTGCACCCTCTCTCACATGCCCTCCACACCCAAAACCCTAAACCAATAACCCTCCCCTGCTGTATTTGCTGAAAGAACATTCCCAATATTGTTCTTTCAACCACATATGTACAAATTCCTGGAGTTCATCTTCTCTCTCCCTGGACACTCCCACCAGTTCCATGGACAGTGCAACTCACCCCCCACCTACCCCCCTCACTGACAGCACCACTGAAACCAATAGCATCAATGTACCATGTCATGCCCATCCACTGCACAACTACACCCTTCTACATTACCACAGATTTTTCCCATATGGGCATTGGCTCACAACCTTCTACTCCCTTTCTGTTTCCTGTAATCCCATCTTCCAGACTAGCTCTGTGAGTCTGCTGGATTTGAGGTCATATAACATTTGTCCTTCAGTGCCTGGGTTGCTTCACTCAACATAAGGTCTGCAAGATTCATCCATGTTATCCCATGTTTATCCACAGCATTCCTTCTTACAGCTGAGAAATATTCCATTGTATGTAAATACCAAAGTTTGCTTATCCATTCATCTATTGATGGACATTTGGGTTGTTTCTAACTGTTGGCAATAGTGAATAATGATGCTATGAACATTGGTGTGCATGTACCTTTTAGTGCCCCTGCTTTAAATTTTTCTGGGTATATACCCAGTAGTGGGATTGCTGGATCATATGACAGTTCTAAAATCAGCTTCCTGAGGAACTGCCAAGCTGTTCTCCACAATGGCTACACTATTCTGCCTTCCTAACAGCAGTGGATAAGTGTTCTCTTTCCTCCACATCCTCTTCAACACTTGTAGTCCTTGGGTGTAAGATGATATCTCATTGTAGTTTTGATTTGCATTTCCTTAATAGCCAGTGATGTTGAGTATCTTTTCATATGCTTTTTAGCCATTTATATTTCTTCTTTGGAGAAATGTCTGTTCAAATCACTTGTCCATTTTTTAAATGAGTTGTTAGCCTTTTTATTTTCAAGGTGTAGGGTTTCTTAAAATAAGCTGGATATTAGGCCCCTATCAGATAGATGGCTACCAAATACTTTCTCCCGTAGAGTAGGCTTCCTTTTCACTTCCTTGACAAACTCCATTGAGGTGCAAAAGTTTTTTATTTTGAGGATGTCCCATTTATCTATTTTTTCTTTCATTGCTCATACTTTGGGTGTAAATTTCATGAAGCCATTTCCTACTGAAATACCTTGTTGATGCTTCCCTACGTTATCTTCCAAGATCTTTATGGTCTTGGCTCTTACATTTCGATCTTTGATCCATCATGAGTTAATTTTTGTATAAGGTATGAGATGGTGTTCCTTCCTCCATCTTTTAGATATGGATATCCATTTTTCCAAGCACCATTTGTTGAAGGGGCCATTCTCTCCCAGTAGAGTGGGCTTGGTGTCCTTGTCAAAAATCCACTGACTATATTTGCAAGGATCTGTATGAAAACTCTCAGTTCAGCTCCATTTGTCAGTATCTCTATCCTTGTGCCAATACCATGCAGTTTTGGTGTGGTTTTCTATGTTTATTGTTTTTGTTTTTTTTTTCTTTGCCATGCAGTTTTGATCACTGTAGCTTTGTAGCATGTTTTAAAATCAGGCCATGTGATTCCTCTGATTCCATTTTTCTTTTTCAATATGTCTTTGGCTATTCAAGGAATTTGCCCTTCCAAATGAATTTCATGGTTAGTTTTTCCAATTCAGTAAAAAAAATGCTGTGGTAATTTTTAATGGGATTGAGTTAAATCTGTAAATCAGTTTGGGTAGGATAGGCACCTAAATGATGTTTACTCTTCTTATCCTTGAACAAGGAATATTCTTTCAATTATTTAGAGCTTCTTTGATTTTCTTTAACTGTGTTGTGTAATTTTCTGCTTACAAGTCATTTACATCTTTAGTTAAATTTATTCCTAGGTATTTTATTCTTTTATTTGCTTTTGTAAATGAGATTTTTTTATTGATTTCCTCCTCAGATTGCTCATTATTGGTATAGAGAAATACTACTGATTTTTGCACATTGATCTTATAACTTGCCACTTTCCTGAACACATTTCTAAGATGTGTTGTAGATTTCTCAGGGCTTTTGAGGTATAGAATCATGTCTGCAAATAGTGAAATTTTTACTTCTTCTTTTCCAAGTTGGATGCCTTTTATATTTTTTACTCAACTAAGTGCTCAAGCAAGTACTTCTAACACAATGTTAAATAAGAGTGGTGACAGTGTTCCAAATCTTAGAGGGAAAGCTGTTAGGATTCCACCATATAATATGATGTTAGCTGTGGGTTTTTCATATATACCCTTTATCATGTTGAGGAAATTTCCTTCTATTCCTATCTTTTGAGTGTTTTTATTAAAAAAAGGTGCTATATTTTGTTGAATGCTTTTCCTGCATCAAAAGAGATGATCATGTGATTTTTTCTTTTGATCTGTTTATTTGGTACATTATATTGTTTGATCTTCTTATATTGAACAACGTTTGTATTTTAGGGATGAAACCCACTTGGTCATATAATTCATTTGCTGTGTTGTTGAATATGATTAGCAAGTATTTTGTTGAGAATTTTAACATCTAGGTTCATTAACTTATTGGTCTATAATTTACTTGTCTCTTGGCATCTTTGGCTTTGGTATTAGGGTGATGTTGGTATCATAGAATGAGTTAGGCAATATTCCCTCCTCTTCTATATTTTGGAAGAGTTTATGCAGGATTGGTGTTAGTTCCTTCCAGAATCTTTGGTACAGTTCACCTGTGAAGACATCTGTTCCTGGGCTCTTCTTAGTTTGGAGGTTTTTTATGACTAATTCAATCTCATTATTTGTGATTGGTCTGTTGAGTTCATCAGTTGCTTCTTTTGTCAATGTAGGCTGCTTGTGTGTTTCTAGGAATTTGTCCATTTTCTCTAAGCTCTCCATCTTGTTGGCATATAATTTTTCAAATTATCCTCTTATGATACTCTTTATTTCTGTGGGGTCAGTGTTGATATGCCCTTCCTCAATTCTTATTTTATGTATTTGCCTCTTATCTCATTATTTGTTTGAATAGCTAAGGGTTTGTTAATTTTATTAATCTTCTCAAAGAACCAGCTTTTGGTTTTATTTTTTCTGGTGCTTTCTTATTTTCAATTTCACTTAGCTCAGATCTAATCTTTGTTGTTTCCTTCTTTCTACTATCTTTGGGGTTAGTTTGTTGTTCTTTTCCTAATTCCTTCAGGTGTGCAGTTAGATCTTTGATTTTAGTTCTTTGTTCTTTTTTAATATAGTCATTTATGGTTATGAATCTCCCTCACGGTACAGCTTTTGCTGCATCCCATAGATTTTGATACATTGTGTTGCAATTTTCATTCATTTCAAGGTAGTTACTGATTTCTTTTGTAGTTTCCTCTTTTACCTACTGATTGTTTATAGTGCATTGTTTAACTTCCATATCTTTGTGCTTAATCTGCTTCTCTGCCCCTTACTGATTTCCAACTTCATTCCATTGTGGTCAGAGAAATTACTTTGGATAATTTCAATCTTTCTGAATTCATTGAGAGGTGTTCTGTGACCTAGCATATGGTCTATCCTGAAGAATGATCCATGTACTCTTGAGAAGAATGTCTATCCCACTGTATTTGGTTGTAATGCTCTACATATGTCTATTGGGTCCAGATGATTTAATGTATTATTCAAGGTCTTTCTTTTTTTCTTTATTCTCTGCCATGATATTCTGACTAATGGTGATAATGTTGTAATTTTAAAAGATTTATTTATTTATTTACTTTATTTATTTATTCCTCCCCCACACACACACTTGCTGTCTGTGTCCATTTGCTGGGCAATCCTCTGTGTCTGTGTTCTGCCTTCTCTTCTCCTCCTTCTCCTCCAGTGTTCACTGGGATTTGATCCTAGGGACCTCTAATGTGGGAGAGAGGCACTCTGCCATCTGCGCCACCTTAGTTCCTGGTTTTTGGCATGTTTCATCCTGGCTTTCCCCTGTGTCTCTCTTTTGCTGCATCATCATCTTGCTGTGTGGCTCAGCGGGTCCTGGCTTGCTACACATGTGCATGTGGGCCTAGCAGTTCACTGTATGTGTACCTGGTGGCTTGCCTGCACACTTTCTATTTTTATTTTACTGGGAGGTCCCAGGGATGAAACCCTGGTCCCTCCATAGGGCAGATGGATACCCAACCACTTGAGTCACATCTGCCCCATAATGTTGTATTAGAGTCCCACACTATAATTGTAGAGGCATCTATTTCTCCACTTAGTTTTTTCAATGATTGCCTCATGAATTTTGAGGTGCCCTGGTTAGGTGCATAAATGTTTATATTTGTTCTGTCTTCTTGATAGATTACCTCTTCTATTTTTATATAGTGGCCTTCCTTGTCTCTTACAATAGTTTTGCATTTAAAGTGTATTTTGCCCAATACTATTATAGCTAATCCCACATTTTTTGGTTATTGTTTGCTTGTTAGATTGTTTTCCAACCATTCACTTTCAGCCTCCTTGCATCCCTGGGTCTAATGTGGGTTTTTTGTTGACAGCATAATAGGTGGGTCATATTTCCTTATCCATTCTACCAATCTGTGTCTCTTAACTGGTGAGTTTAATCCATTAACATTCAGTGTTATTACTTTCAAGGAATACTTACATTAGCCATATTTTCTTTAGGTTTATGTATGCCATTTGTTGTTATTTCTCTTTTTTTCTTTTTAGTTGTTCTTACACTCTCCTCCAACTCTCTCTCTCTCTTATGTTTTTCCTTTTGACCTGCAGAACTTCCTTTAGTATTTCTTGAAGGGCAGGTTTCTTCTCAAATGCTCTTAATTTTTGTTTATCTGTGCATATTTTGAACTCTCCCTCATTATTGAATGCCAGCTTTGCTGGATAGTGAATTTTTGGTTGGAAGATTTTTTTTCTTTTAGCACCTTAACTACATCATGCAACTGCCTTCTCACCAACATAGTTTCAGTTGAGAAATCAGCCCTTAATCTTATCAAGCTTCCCTTGCATGTGATGGATCTCATTTCTCTTGCTGCTTTCAGTATTCTCTATTTGTCTTGAGCATTGGACAGTTTGATAAGTATATGTCTTGGGGTAGGCCTTTTAGGATTATACTGTTTGGAATGTGCTGCACTTCCTGGACATGTACATCCATGTCCCTCAAAAGAGTTAGGAAATTTTCAGCCATTATTTCCTCCAACACTCCTTCTGCCCTCTTTTCCTTCTCTTCTCCCTCTGGGATGCCTATTATGCATATGCTTGTGCATTTTCTGTTGTCATTCATTTCTCTAAGTCCCTGCTGAATATTTTCTATTTTTTTATCTATCTGTTCTACTACCTGTCTGATTTCAGCTGCACTGTCCTCCATATCACTGATTATTTCCTCTGCCTGTTCAAATCTGCTGTTATATGCTTCCATTGTATTTTTTATTTCTTGCATTGTGCCATTCATAACCATCATATCTGTTATCATTTTATGTATGTTGACAATTTCTTCAGTATGTTCTCCCACTGTCTTCTTAATATCCTTAATTTCTTCCTTCACTTCATTAAGTTGATTCATAGTATTTGTTTTGACATCTCTGGTTAGTTGTTCCATGTGCTGCATCTCCTCCTGTTTTTCAGTTTGTTCATTAGACTGGGCCATGTTTTCCTGTTTCTTAGTATGGTTTGTAATTTTTTTTGGCATCTAAGCATCTGTTTATCTTGATGGGTTTATTTGGTTGGTTAGCTTCTCTTTCAGGGTTTTATTTTGTTGTTGTTTTTGTGTATGTGGTAAAGTTTCATTTTGACACTTCATTTCTCTTATCCTATTTCCTTGTTGTTGTCTATGTTCCCTTGGGAAAAAAATTAGGACTAAAAAAAAGGAAAGAGATAAGAGAAAAAGAATAATAGTAATAACAATTTTAAAAGGTAGAAGAGGAACTGTACAAAACTTAGGAAAATAAATAAACACGAATAAGAAATCATAAGAAATATAGAGGAATAAGAAATAAAAGTGGAATAGAAACAATGAAATAAGAAACAAAATAGAAAAAAAATATAGACTGAACTAAACGCTGCAATGATGAGAAGAAGAGAAAAAAAAAGATCAAAAAGTAAAAAAAGAAAGAAACAAAACAGAGAAAAAAGGGAGAGAAATAAAAATAAGAAAAATTGTAAATCAAAAAAATGAGGTGGAATGAAAGAAAAACAACAGAAAACAGAATATAGAAAAATGAAGAAAGGAAAAGAAGTAACATAGGTAGGAATATCAGTTAAAAAGGGGGGGGACAAGGAAAAGGGAAACACAACAAACAAGAAACAAAAAAAGCAGCAACTAAAAAAAATTAATACAACCAAAGAAAAACAGCCTTCCATCATAGGCCCCTAAGGAGCTTCTCAGGCTTCCGGTGTTCATCAATCGATCACTCTGCAGCCTGCTCTCTGCAGGTGATGCTCCAGGTTTTAGTGAGTAAATAAGAAAGAAAAGGAACCTTAAAAAAAAATAACAGATCCAATTAAACCTAAATCATAAAGAATGTTTATATGTTCCCTGTCATAAGGTTATCAGCTGGATACCTGAGAACCATGTGGATCACTCCTCTAAGGGGAGCCAAGAATCCAACCAGGGACCTCATATATACAAGTGGGAATTCAACCACTCAACTAAACTGTCTCCTTGGGTTAATTAGCCTTCAGAAATCAATCTGCCACCCTTTCCTTTGGCATTCCAGACCTCTATAGCTTATTAAAGTCCTGCTGATTAGGTGCTTGTCCCTGCCCCCTCTCCAATCTAGTTGTTTTCTCTCCATGGGCAGCTGGGCATGACAGCCTGCCTAAGAGGATACCACTCCCTTATCCCTGTCAGGTCAGCATCCCTTCTGAGATTCAAAGGAGGCTCACCTGGCCAAACCCACCAAAAAGAAACAACTCTCCACCCTCCCTGACCCTTCTTCTTCCCAGGGAATGCCCCCTCCCACTCTGTTGGTAGCAGTGTGAGGCTAATTTGTCCTGAGGGTGTAGTATATTTCCAGCCACAGGGGTAAGCAACTCATGGTTTTCCTTTGTTTTCCTTACCTTTACAGTACCCTCATAGATGACTCAAAGCATCTTCATGTTCTACATATAGCCAAAGCAGCTCCTTTAGATAAGTCCCTGACTTTTCTCTCCTTTGTGTGTGTGTGAGAGGGTCAGACTCTGCCTACCTACATTGATGCCATTTTCCCAGAACCCATATTTGCATCTTGCAAAAGTCATTCCTGCTGCAGGATGGGTTCAAAATCTAGGGAAAGATTAGAATAGCTGAAGAAGAATGACAGATGATATGAAAAAAAATTCTTATGGTGGAATGAGGCCTTCTTTTGTCCTGGAATAACAATGTGTCCCTTTCTTAAGTCATCCTGCACTTGGTGTTTATACAGAAAAGTTTTCAGAGAGTCATTTCAACCTATTGGTGTGGAAAATGTATACTGTGCAGAATTCTGTGAAACCCTGCAGAGGTCACAGTGCTCTCCTGAATGTATGAAATGGTCCCTAGCAACATTCTCTGTGTCTGGAAGTCATTCTGTCATCATCCAAAATATATTGTGCTGCTGTATCAACAATAATGAAGGAAATGCCAGTTGTGGATACTCCCTTCAGGAAGGGGCTTGAACAAGGGGCTCCTCCAAACATCAGAGCTCTTCCGGTCCCCAGGAAATTCAAGTGGACATGAATGGATTATGCTTAGGTTTATAGTTATGCTCCTCTCATCACCATCCTCCAATATTCTGGAAAAGATGCCATATTCAATCCTCAGGAATTTGCTCTTCCAGAAAGGGCTTCTTTTCTCTTCACACTCTCCTGCATACCTGCTGCTCCATGTCTGTCTATAAAACTTCTACCCATTTGGCTTTCCCTTAATTTGAAAGTTATTTCAACCATGTATCCTCACCACCTCCCCCATTTGTGATCCAGATTTCCCATGCTGAGCTGATGGATTTATCAAGAAGTGCGTTGAGAAAAGAGAGAAAATCAATCAGCAAAGAAGTCCCTCAGCACCCTACCTTCAAACCTACCAATTTTATATATCTGGACCCAGTAACCCTGTGGATAGTCAGAAACCTGAGAGTTATTCCAAATCCCTCCCTCTCCCTCTTATCATTAGCAAATCTTATCATTTCAATTCCTACTCTCACCACTCATTTGACTCCTCTCTATTTCCACCAACATCAGCCTACTCCGTACTACCATTCTCTCTCTTGCATGAAACACTCTATGAGATGATCCCCATTTCTATTCTTGCCCCATTCTGATGACTTAAATGAACAAAAACAGTCTTTATTTGAACCCTCAAATATAGTTTATTCTATAAACAAATTGATGCAACTACTACCACTTATATCTTCTTCATTTTTCTACATTGCATAACACATGGTTTAGTTCCACTGTAAATGACTACCAAGAAAATTTTTCCCTTGTTTCCTGTGGACATCCATGGATTTATTATATGATGATCCCAATGTTGAGAACAATAACATGTTAAGTTTTAACAAAAATGCTCATTATGAAAGAATGTTTTGCTCTGTGTAATGGATAAGGTTTAAATCATTTAAAATGCATGTGGTTTGTGGCATGAAATTCATATCCCTAACAGAAACAAGAATATATATTTTATTCAGATTAGTTTGGATTTGATTTCATATGTTAAGGCATATTTTAATAGATAATGCCATGTTTCTAGCAATAATATGTAGCCCATTATGTATCTTAGGTTTTCATTTTGAAGACAGCATTGGGAAGAAAGATGCAATACATAATCAAATACCTAAATTTAGAAATGCAATATAACCCTTTTCTCATTGGAGGAAAATAACCTTTAATATAATATTCCAAAGCAGGAAAAAAGTTGTTGAAAGTAATTAAAAAGTTGTTAAAGTAATTAACTTTAAAAATAGTTTTTGTTTACTGAATGTCTGTAAACAAATCATTTATCCATTATCAGCTTTGCTTTGCTTATCTAGAAAATTCTGAAATTGTCTTATCTTTCTCACAGAACCCCATGAACATTCCATTAGATCTGCAGTATAAAATTCTTAGAGCAATACACATTTTGAGTACCTTTTAACTGTTATTATTTGTAGCTTTCACTTTGTTTCTCATAAAATACTCTTCTTGACAAAATTCTCTTCCACTGGTGGTATGCCTAAAAATAATAATACAAACAGCATTTATGAGAAAAGTCTTTAAAGATGCTCTTGGTGATTGAATTCAGTTCCCCCCAAAAAGACATGCTCAAGTCTTCAACTTTTTTCCTATGGGCATGAATCCATTTGTGTAAAAAAAAAAAAAAAAAAA
>JAQZBX010019492.1:15177-33862 GCA_029593785.1 Cabassous unicinctus | reverse complement strand
GAGGGTAGGGGGAGGGGCAGGGTCGGGGGGGCCGGGCCCCGCACTCACCGCGGCCCATGGTTCGGCCGGCCCCGCCCTGCGCAGTCGCGGCCCAGAGGGTGAGTGGGAGGGGGTGGGAGGAGGGTCGGTGGAGCCCGAGCCTCCGGTACGGCCCCGGCCAGTCCTAGCAGGAAGCGCCGCCGCCGCCGCCGCCGCGGATCACCGAGCGGCCTCCCGCGCATGCGCCATGGGGGCCAGGGGCAGCCCTGGGGATTCCGTTCCCAGAAGGCACCGCGCAGGCTGCTGTGCCGCCGCCGCCGCCGCCGCTGCCGCCGCTACCGCCGCCGCCGCCGCCGCCGCCGCCGCTGCCCGGACGGGAGAGGGGCGGGGCCGGGCCCCAGCCCAGCGGACAGGAACAAGCCAACAGGAGGGGCCGCAGTGCGCATGCGGGAGCGCGCCTGCCCTTCCCCCACAACCCCCCATTAATCCTCAAGAGAACAAACACCCCACGCGGCCCCCCCCATCTTCCGCGGAAGGATCTGCGCCTCTTCCCAGGCCACTGGTGGCCAATCCCCACCCTCCCCGGGGAGGGGCCCTTTACAAAGCCATAATCTGCAGGAGGAACCAGCCCCAAAAGATTAAAGTCGCGACTTGCCCAGCCCCGCCCCAAAAGCTTCCCGAGTAGTGTGCTGGGACTTGACCCGCCTCCCCAGGTCAACATGTCACAACATGACCTCGGCCTGTCAAGTCACATGACCTCTGTCTGTCATTGGCAACCTGGTCTGTCTTTGGGTCAGGAGAGACCATTTGGTCCAGTCCAACCCACCCCCCATATACAGACAAGGAAATGGAGGTCTGGAGGGATGGAGCAGTCTGGCCAAGGACCTGTGACTGCCACACCACCACCTAGGCCTGCCATCCAGTCACAACCGGCCTTGTGACAGTTTCTACTTAGACAAACTCTTGCTGCCCCGTGAGGGAATGACAGGATAGGCAACAGGCCATCACATAGCCTCTGTTTTCTACCTAATGGCACAAGAAAAATACCTTGCATTTTGCATGGGTGCTTTTTACTTTTGTTCCAGCCGCTTCCAAATTCATAGTTCTTCTCTCATTTTACCTTCATAACTCATCTTTCATTTACAAACGAGAACAGTGAAGCACAGAAAGACTCGGTGGCTTGTCTAGGATCCCTGGACAAGTGAGGCGCGTCTGAGGCTAGCCTCTGGGCTCCTGACAACGCAGTCCTGCACAGTCTAGTGTTCAAGTGCATGCACATGCCTCGGGCAATAAGGCTCTACCGGAGGTCACTATTCCCAACACCTTGGAGGCAGGAGGTCTCTGCCCTGCTCGTCACAGCAGGGGGTCATAGGAGTGGGAAAAGAGCAGGTTTTGGTCTTTGGTGAAGGGCACAAGAGGGCAATGGGGAGAAGATACGTGCGGAAACAGGGAGACTCGGGTCCACTAAGCAAAGAATAGAATTCTGGCGTGCCGAAGAGGGCTCATCAGAAACTTTACAAAAATAAAGGGTGCTCGCCCAGAGATGCCGAAATGACTACCAAGGGGATTCAAGTACCTCGGCTCCTTTTCGGGGAGTTAGGGGGGCTAAAAGAGGAGATCCTCTTACGAAGACTCGAGAAGGTGTCGACAATTCTGGTGAATGGATGGACTTTCAAAGGAGGAAGGCTCAAAAGGAGTACGTGCCCTTAGCTGGGAGGGGGCCGAGGAAAATGGGGATCCCTTATGAAGTCAGTAAAAAGCGGGGTAATGCTAGGTGGGCGGAACAACAGCTCCTGAGGAGACAGCTGCAGAGGCCTCGCACGCGCAAGACGGCATACTGGCAGCCTAGGGGCGGCCGCGGTGGAAAGCCGTTGGGGCCGTTGAGTGCCCGGAGCTAGCGCCCCGCCCTTTCTCCTCTTCCCCCTCCCCGCCCCGCGCCTCCCACCACCCTCGTCGTCCCCTGCGCGTGCGCGCGCAGACACCGGTTGCCAAACATTGCATCATCCCCGCCCCCCTTTCCTCCCCTCCCCCCTCCAGCACTCCCCTCCGCGCGCGCGCGCATGACTCACCCACCGCCTCTGCGAAGCCTCGTGACCCGAAGCCACTTCCGGGTCCAGCGCGACGTCGACCCTCCAGCGGGCGGGAGCGGTAGGGGCGGTGCCGCGGGGCTCCTGAGTGGCGGATGTAGGGGGTGAGGCGGGGCCAGTGCCGGCGTGCCGCTTTCGGACTGGTAGGCCTCTGGGTCCCGCCCCTGAGAGGTGAGCAAGGCCACGTTAAAAGAGCCCTGCTCTGCGCTCAGCCGAGGTCAGAGGCTTGAGTCTGAGGCACAGAGTAGATCATGTTGAAGATGAGCGGGTGGCAGAGACAGAGCCAAAGTCAGAGCCGGAACCTGAGGAGAGAGGTGAGTACTGCCCTTTACCCTCTCACCCTCGCCAACGTCGGTTGTCTGCTCAAAGTTGGGGCGTCCGCTTTTTAGGATGTGGCCCCACCCCCTTCAAAATGAGGGACGGAGGGGAGGAAATCCCTTATTCAGGAGTGTCACCCCACTCCTTCCCGTAGCACGGACCCTGCTCTGTGCTGTTGGGCGAAGGGGCGCCAGCTGCCTCCGGGAGACTCATTTCTCTCTGATTGCTGACCCCAGGCCTTCTCGTTAGACCCTTCCGGTGGGAGGCGGGTCAGCAGGACACACCCCCGCGCCAAGAAGACAGGGTGACGGTGGCTTGGGCCTCTGCCGCCGCCACTTCGCCACTAACGGCCCTACCTCCTATCCCACTCGAAATCCTGTCTCAGCCTCAGCCTCTTGGGGCCAGCCTGGCCACGTCGGTGGCTGTAGTCTCCTGGACCTTCCACAGGAGAGCCACTGCACACCCTGGCAGAGGACGGGAGAACTTTGCTGAGACTGACCAAGCCCCTGGGAGGAGGCGTGTAAATGGACAGGGAGCAGAGATGGATTTTCCCTTTCCTCAGAATCTCCGGGCCTCCTGCATAAGAGAGCAGCCTGGATCTCCAAAGTGTGGGAAGCCATTTGGAGTTTCTCTGGTGTATTGTCCTTCCTCTGGGATTGGTCCCTGCCTGTTTCCCCCATCCTGTCTTCCAACCAATCTCCATGTAACCATTGCATCAGGCCAGCCCCCTGTTTGGCTCTGCAGCCCTCTGGTCTGGAGCTCCACTGCTGATGAAAGCCTGGTCCCACGCACTGGAAGGCAAGGGCAAGTTCCCCAGGGAGACAGCCCTGCAGAGAAACACTGAGGGCGATATTGCATCTGCAGTCCCTAGGGATAGGCAGCTGCTGCTCTGACTCTGGGTTTAGTCCTCCCTTCACCATAAGACAGATTGGGGGCAATTTATCCATTCATTCTTAACAGATACTTAACCAGCTCTTATTATATGCCAGGCATATTTGGGCCCATGGTGAACCAGAGGGGAAAAAATTTTTCTGTGCTCACAGAGTTTACCTTTTAGTGGAAGAAGTACACACAAATGCCTTGAAGAAAACTAAAGCTCGGAAAAGGAATAGAGAATGCTCATGGTGAGGGTTACAGTTTTACAAAGGGTGGTCAGGGATTACTCCACAGAGGTGCCATTTAAGTGAAAGACCTAAAGGAGGTGCATGCAAATATCTGGAAGAGCTTTCCAGAAGGAAAAGCAATAGCAGAGGTCAAGTTGGCTGGACTAGAGTGGGCAAGAAGATGTAGTAGATGAGATGAGAAATGGGGGAGCAGGGGAGGAGCAGATTGTGTAGGACCTTTAAGCCATTCTTAAGGAATTTAGCCATTAATCTGAGTGAAATAGAAAGTCATTAGAGGGTTTTAAGCAGAGAAATGACATGACTTAAGTTTTAGAAGGCTCATTCTGGCTGCTGTACTGTGGATAATAGACTCCGGGAGGAGTAGCAAGAGCAGAAACTGGGAGAGCTGCAGTAATCCAAGGGAGAGATAGCTTGATGTAGACTGGAAACAATGTTAGTGGTTAGAAGTGTTCAGATTCTGGACATTTTTGACTGAGTTAAGAAATTTTGCTTGTGGTTTGGATTGGATCATGGGGTGTGAGAGAAGAGAGGAATCAAGGGTTATACCAAGGCTTTTGGCTTAAGCAAATAGTTGTCATTTACTGAGATGGGAAAGGCGTTGGAAGGGGAAGATCAGCAGGAATTTAATTTGGGACATATCAAGTCAGAGATGCCTATTAGACATCCAAATGGAGATGGCAAGTAGGCAGTTAAAAATAGCTGAATTGGGGGACAGATGTGGCTCAAACAGTTGGGCGCCTATCTCCCATATGGGGGGACCTGGGTTCAATCCCTGGGACCTCCCGGTAAAAAAAAAAAAAAAAAAGATAGCGGAATTGGAGGTCCCAGAAGTCCAGACTGGAAATGTACATTTGAAGGATATCAGTATGGGAATGGCGTTAGGAAAATGCCCCTTGATTTGTTCACTTCCTTGTGGCCCAATCCTTACCCTGGCAGTTTTGAGGCCTGCTGTGATTTTAGAGAAAGCTGAGTTGGCCAGGACTTTGCTATTATGCAATCAGGACTACAAAACATCAGCAACTAAAAATAAAAGGAAGTCAGGCTCTCCAGTGTCCTTGGAAATGGCTACAGGATTCATTATTCAAAACTGCTCCCATACACTACAAGACAGGATGTAAGGAAGGACAAATAGGCAGCTGGAGATAAAAGTAAAGCAACCTACCCTTCCCTCTTCCAAAAATGGCTAACATTTATCTTTGTTTCCCCACAGTGTTCCAGAAGGAAGTGTATCTTCATACATCACCATACCTGAAAGCAGGTAAACTTAACTAACCCATTCCCAAGACCACATCGTAAGAGATGCTGCTTAGGTTCCCTTTGCTGGGACCCTAAGAAGTTAGGAAAAGACCTCGAGAAGATGGGGAAAAGAGTTTGAATCTGAGCAAGATTTTGCTGTCAGGCCATGTCTACCCTCCTGGCCTGCCCCTCACAAGGTGATCAAATCGTTATTCTTAGAGTATGTCCTAATTCAAAGCTAGCTCTAAGAACGCAGTCAACCCCAATAAAGACAATTAATTTGTCTTACCAACCAAGAATCTCCATCTACATTATGCTGACCCAAAGGACTGTTTGCCCAAGCTTCCCACACAGGAGGAGAAAGAAACACAAATGACTTGGTCACTGCCCCTGGAAACTACCAATAGGATTTCCTAGAGGGGCTAAGGACTTTTACGAGGTTCTCATAAGAACGTATATCCAGGCACTCTGCTGGGCATAAAAGTCCTGTTCTTCAAGTGCTGGGCAAAAGCAAGGAGGGAATATTCGTTTAGATCAGGGTTGGCAAATGTTAAAAGGCCAGAGAGTAAATCTTTTAGATTTTGTGGGCCATACAGTCTTTGTCACAACTATTCATCTCCACCATTGTAGCATGAAAGCAGCCATAAAAACAATTTGTAAATAAATGGATGTAGCTGTGTTCCAGTAAAACTTTACTTACAAAAACAGGCAGGAGGCCATAGTTTTCTGGTCTCTGGTATAGACTCTGTTTTGACTGCTTTGTGGAGATTGTTCTATCCACTCCCACTATCCTGAGTATCCTGGGTATGTACTTTTCCAGAGGCTGATCCAACCGCAGAGATGGCAGCTGAGTCATTGCCTTTCTCCTTCGGGACACTGTCCAGCTGGGAGCTGGAAGCCTGGTATGAGGACCTGCAGGAGGTCCTGTCCTCAGATGAAAATGGGGGTACCTATGTCTCACCCCTTGGAAACGAGGAGGTGAGAATGCTAGGCCTAAAGCTAGGGGAGGATGTTGTCCTTCCCTTCCCAACTAACTTCTGCCTACTTTTCCCCATTTCCTTGAAGGAAGAATCAAAAACCTTCACCACTCTTGACCCTGCCTCTCTGGCTTGGCTGACTGAGGAGCCAGGACCAGCAGAGGTCACAAGCATCTCCCAGAGCCCTCACTCTTCAGAT
Organism: Cabassous unicinctus; assembly: GCA_029593785.1. NCBI lineage: Eukaryota > Metazoa > Chordata > Mammalia > Cingulata > Chlamyphoridae > Cabassous > Cabassous unicinctus. The sequence goes on along the minus strand of JAQZBX010019492.1, from coordinate 27,942 downwards.
TCCAGTCAGAGCTCCCTGGCTCAGGAGGAAGACGACGACCAAGGAAGACCCAGGAAAAGGAAACAGAGTAGCCAGTCCCCAGCCCGGGCTGGGAAGCAGCGCATGAAGGAGAAAGAACAGGAGAATGAAAGGAGGGTGGCACAGCTAGCTGAAGAGAATGAACGGCTCAAGCAGGAAATTGAACGCCTGACCCGGGAAGTGGAGGCGACTCGCCGGGCTCTGATTGACCGAATGGTTAACCTGCACCAAGCATGAACAATTGGGACCATCACTTTTCTCTTGGGCCACAACCAGCCTTTCCCAGAAGTGGCTACTGACTACTTTCTCACCAGTGCCAAGGATGTGACCCTCAACACCACATATTCTATAGGGGGGAGGTTTGAGGTAAACAAAAGGAAATGGTCTCAGCTTGTATATAGAGATTATACATTTATTTATTACTGTCCATATCCATTAAAGTGACTATGAGTCAAGTTCTTTCACTTTTTCTTCTTGCCTTTAGGGGGTTCAATGGGTTTCCCCTCAGCCAGAGCCAACTGTTTCTTTAGCTGCAAGAGTTTAGCCACTTCTGCAGCCACCTGATTCTTGTCTGCCTTTTGTGCTTTCAGTTCTCGGACAATGTTGCCCTAAGAGAAGGGAAAGTGGGGGGAAAAAACAACAGTGAGACCAGGAAAGGACTGCCCTAGGATTCAGCTTTCCCAGTATTCCACAGGGCTTAAGCTTCATACCTGTTTCGTCACTTCATTCATCAGCACGTGTATCTGCTCTTGTCCAGTTGTTGTGACAGTCTCACCAACAACTGGCTTGGGGGAAGGTTTTGCCTGGAAAAGAACAGCGTTATCACCCACTACCACATGTACCCTCCTAACCTCCTGTTTTATATAACAGGGTTCTTGGGGAAAGTGATTACCTTTAACTCCAAGGATTCTTCTAGCTAAGACAGGAAAGAAAAACTAGAAGTGAGGAAGCAGTAGGATCACAGATGGAAAAAGTGATGAGTGAGAACTATTTAGGGAAACTAAGGAGGAGATGATGCTGTGACTGTTGCTGGGTGAGAGCACAGTCTTTAGCTTTCTCACCTGGCCACCTCCAAAGCGCTGCCTCAAAACTTCAATCTGATCATTTTCCAATTTTTGGAACAAGGGACTGACCTGTGAAAAAATAATTTGTGTATCATTCCACTGATAGATACAAACTCTACCAGACTAAACAGAGGGCCCCTCCAATCTGACATTTAGGAACCCTAAATATATTTTAGAAGAATAGTGAGCATGATACTGAGTAAATATCTGCCGAGTTTAGGAAAGAATCCAGGAAAAGCACTGGCATTTGCTGTGAAAACCCAAAGTATTCACAGGGTCAAAGAAGTCTAGTGTATGTAATCTTGTGTCAAAGAGGAAAGGGCTTACTCTCTGTTCTCCTTGCCCACTGTCTATTAGCATTATGGAGTTTCTTGAGACATCTACTGTATACCTGTTAGTTTTATGTGCCACATACTGGGTTCTGGCATGATGAATGATGAGGATATACAAGCTACAGATAATAAAGGACTTGTAAACCAATGCCAAGGGCTTTCTATCAGTTAAGCCTAAGTGCAGAGTTGGGAAGAGTCAGGGAAGGGGTTCAGAGAATAGCTATGAGAGTCCCAAGCCCAAAGTAAAGCTGGAGAGGTGTTGGGTCTTCTCTGACACTATCTCAAAGGGTGCATGACAAAGGGATTTTAGGAAGGGATGGCTCTGCAAACTGTCGGAGACCTACTGTGCCAATCTGGTGTCCTGCTGGCAAGGTACAGAGGAAGTCTGTGAGCAGGATATTGCAGGCTGGAGGCGGGAGCTGCAGCTGGGCCTGGATGGTGGCACTAACCATAGGCATGTAAGGCTGGAGCATGACAGACAGCAAGGCAGCTATATTCACTGCCAAGCCTGTCACTGTGCCTGCCCGCTGCCTGGGGAAGAAAAGATATTTAGTCAGAACCTCTACGAGGATGCTGCCTATTCCTATTCCTGTAGCTAACCCCGTCCCTTTACTTACTTGTCAGCCACGTTGCCTTTAATTCGCTTCCAGGGCTCATTCACCTGAATATACTGGTTGCCATGGCGTGATATGGTAAGGATACTGCGTAGGGCATCCCGGATCCTGGAAAGGGGGAGGCAGGCCAAGGTGTAAGGTCCTAGAGGGACCAGTATGGAGCTCTGAACATGCTAGCAGATCACCAAGATGAGGAAGAGGAGTAAGTTACTTACCGAACCTTCTCAAGCAACTGGTGATAGTGCCGAAGCTCCATGGTAACATGGGCCAGCAGGCGCTGATCATCAGGGATGAGCACCATCTCGGGTACACATCCTCCAAAAAACTTAGTCACAAACATCCCTGCTCTTGATAGTGGTGGAGGAAGGGAAAGGGAGAAAAGAAGGGTAATGTTAACTGCCCAATCTCCTTATATTAATTAGACCCAAATTCCATAATTTTACACACACTCAGGATTACTGTCCAGAACTAACCATATCTGACTGCTTTAGGCAAGAAGGCAAAACTTAACAAGTTAATTACTTATTTTATCTCTCCCCTAAGAAATAAGACTGCACATAACAGACAATTCCCATATAGACATCTCTTATTTTATTTAAAGTTAAACTGTTTATTTTTAAGATGTCAAAACTTGGAATGATCAAACTGAAATAATACTATGTGTTAACTACTATCATAGAAATACTCTGGTAAGGACTATCTGTTAAAGGCGATTAATGACCAAACCCAAAAGGGTGGTGGCAGGGCTGAGGTAAAGGCCCAGGGCTCAGAGTGTGGGAGTGGAGAATCCTAAACCATGGAGGATATTTCTTAAGAAGACAGATTAGCTGAGAGATAAGGACCAATAGTGGAGTGTAAGTCTAAAGTAACAAAAACTCTGAAGAGTACAGCAGAAGCCTTCTGCCCCTACACCAAAATAACCCCTTTCTTCAGCCAAATTTTTCAGTGGTCTGCCGGTCAACTTTTTTTTTTTTTTTTTTTTTTTGAGGAACCGGGGCTGGGGATTGAACCCGGGACCTTATATGTGGGAAGCCGGTGCTCAACCACTGAGCCACATCAGCTCCCCTAAGTTGTTTTTTTCATTTATTTGCTTGTTGTTTTTGCTGCTGTTGTTTTGTTTTTTTTTGTTTTTGTTTCTGTTTTTAGGAGACACTGGGGATGGAACCCGGGACCTCCCATGTGGGAAGCAGGCGCTCAACTGCTTGAGCCACATCTGCCCCCCCAGGTGAACTTTTTTGATAGGAGGGAACACATCTCCAATTCTATAAAAAACACTAACGAGAAAATAATTAGCAAAAATTCACTTTGTGACCATCTTTGCTAAACCTCATCTCTATAGCTAACTGTTCCCTCAAGCATAAAACTACAGTGCACTAGGAGCAGATCCTAACTGTTAAAAATCACCTTTCCACATTGTCCTCTCCATCCCATAGACCCTCCTGCCCATTTACCAAGCCCTCTCCACATTCCCACCTGGAGCAGAGAGAAAGTTTCAGGCCAGCTTATCTGCTGACTCTGACCTCTCACAAGTCCCACCTGTTGATGAAGTTGCCCAGGTTGTTAAGCAGCTCAGAATTATTCTTGAGCAGCATGTCTGTCCAGGAAAAAGCACTGTCCTGGCCCTCAGGCCGAATGTACAGCAGATAGAAGCGCCAGATGTCAGCAGGGATCCCTGTGTCCTGGGCCATGTCTCCAAACACTCCCACACCCCGGCTCTTTGAGAATTTCCCATCCTCGTAGTTCAGATATTCTGGGACAGAGAAAGAAAATAAGAGCCATCTGCTCAAATCACATCTTTCCTTCTCTGACCTACTAACTCCTCTTTCCTCTCCCTCGACCTGTCCAGCAACATCTCGCTAGCTGGCTTGCACAGAACTTTGGAGTCACTTCCTATCCATTCAGGCCTTTAGTCCCTTTTCTTGCACCCATCACAAAATTTTAGCTTTGGATTCTTGCTTTTGTTCAGGTTCTTATTTCCTTCTTTCTGAATTGAGTTCTCAAATTCTCATTATTTCCTATTTCATCTCAACTCTCAATTCAAGACCTAGCACTGCTCTTAAGATCTCCTCCCAAGTACTGCCTCAGACCTCATTCCCCAGAAACATCCATTCTTCTAGAGTACCTGTAGCAATAAGGTGTTTGACCAAAGTGTAGTTGTCCTCAGCTCCTAGGACTGAACAAGGAAAGACTAAGCTGTGGAAGGGAACGTTGTCTTTGGCCATGAACTGATAAAGATCCACCTAGGGAAATAGGGTCAGGAGAGAGATCTGCTGAGACCTTCCTCAAAGGCTCAAAAAAGACTAGATACCAACTTTAACCCCTAACCCCATCCCCTGCCACACACACACATAAGCTAACCAAGAACTGCTCACTTGCTCTGGGTTCTTCCACCATCTCTCCCATTGGTCTGTGTAGTTGGCCGTGATGGACAGGTAGCCAATAGTGGCATCAAACCAGACATAAAATACCTGAACAGTCAAGAGGAGGGAAACATGGTAGGATGAAGGAACACAGGGAAAACTCACCAACGCAGTCTCAGACTAAAACAATACATAACAGTCTATTCTGCTAGCCCAGGGTCTCAACCCCAAGGCTGAATAATTTGGACTATGACTAAAGGTTACGGGGTTTTTACCTTGTCCTCAAAACCTTCTAAGGGCACAGGTGTTCCCCATTTGAGGTCCCGGGTTATGCAGCGTGGCTTGAGGCCATCCCGAAGCCAAGAACGAATGATGAACTGGGCATTGGTTGTCCAGTCGCTGCCAGGCAGTGTCTTCCCCAACCACTCCTCCAGTCGCTTTTCTAGCTGGGACAGGCAGAGAAAGACAGAGGGCTGATTTAGGACAGTCTCATGTATGGGTTGCACAAAGGTAATAAGTACAACCTTTGTGGAGTTCAATTTGGCAATATATAATTAAAATGTAAAAGACTCACATACTTTGACATAGCAATTCCAATTCTAAGAATTTATTTAACAGAAATATTCACACCAGAATGTAGGGATGTGTATATAAAGAGTGCCCTGGGGAAGCGGATGTGGCTCAATCGATGGGGCTCCCATTTACCATATGGGAGCACCGGGTTCAATTCCCGGGGCCTCCTGGTGGAGGCAGGCCGGCCCGTGAGGTGTGGTGAGCTGATGCAGTAGGACGACTCAACAAGGGGAGACAAGCAGACACAGAAAGATGCACAGCAGATGGACACAGCGAGCACAAGCAGCAAAAAGCAAAAGGGGGGGGGAATAAATAAATAAATAAAATCTTAAAAAAAAAAAAAAAGAGTGCCCTGTTTGTCACAGCAGAAAATTTAAAATAACTCCCATAGTTCAGTAGGGTTTAAAGAAATATGGTATATCAATACAATGAAATACTTCTAACACCATTAAAAAAAAGTAGACTTATGTGTATGGACATGAAGAGATCTCAAAGACACAAAAATAGAGCAAATTGCAAAACAGTACTATATGATATAATCTTATAAAAATAAATAACAGATTAATATAAACAGAAAAAGATTTGAAGGAATATATATATACCAATGATTATTCTCAGGTGAGGTTATGGGGATCTTCTACTTTGTATACCATATATGTCTCTGAAAAATTTTAAACATACTTATACCACTTCTGCAAGCAGAAACACAAAAATCTTTTTGAAGTGATGGTTTATGTGACATATCCACATCAATACCATATGGCTGTTAATAAAAGAATGGGAATTGATGAATGCACAACTATGTGATTATACCGAATACCACTGATTCTATACTTTGGATGGAGTATATGCTTCATTAATATGCATCCAAAAATTGATTTGTTTAAAAAAAATTTTAAAAAACCAACAACAAAAAGAATGGGGCAAGCTTTTGAAGCCTGTCAGTACATGCTGTTGGTGGGGCTATGGAGAAACAGGGACACTCATACATTGCTGATGAGAATGCAAAATGGCACAACCCTCAGGGAAATTTGGCAATAAAGTACATATGCATGTACCCTTGACCCAGCAAGTGATCAATTCTAAGGAATTTATCCTGAAGGTACAATCCCCAAAATTAAAAAAAAAATACACATGCACAAGTTATTCACTGAAGTATTCATTACATATAATTGCAAAATGCTGGAAATGATCTAAATGTCTAACATAAGAAATTGGTTGAATAAATGATGGTACCTATACATAAGAGTACTGTACAGTTGTTTAAAAGAGAAAAAAAAAAGAATGATTATCTCTGTGAACTGATATGATTTCCAGGACATATTGTTAAGTGAAAAGGAGTATATACAGTATGTTACTTTTTTTTTTTATTTATAATTTTTAATTTTTTTAAAGATACTTAGATTATATAAATTTTACACAAAAATTATAGGGATTCCCATATGCCCCAATATGTTACTTTTTGTTTAAGAAAGAAGGGGCAATAAGAAACAAGAAAAACTATACATATGTTTGTCTTTACAAAAATAAAACCATGAAGGATAAATCTGAAAAGCTGTTCACCTACAGAGACTAGGAGAAGAAGAGGGTAGAATGGGCAGGGGAAGAATAACACCTTCTCTGAGTATACCTTTTTGAATGGTTTTGATTTCTGTAAGCATGTTTTTTGTTTGTTTGTTTGTTTTTAAAGATTTATTTATTTATTTATTTATCCCCCCCTTGCTGCTTGTATTTGCTGTGTCCATTTGCTGTGTATTTTCTGTGTCTGCTTATCTCCCCCTTGCTGTGAGGTCTTGTTGCATCAGCCCACCGTGCCGCGCAGGCCGGCCTGCCCTCACAAGGAGGCCCCGGGAAGCGAACCCAGGGCCTCCCATATGGTAAACGGGAGCTCTATCGATTGAGCCACACCCGCTTCCCTGTAAGCATGTTGATTAAAAATAAAATTTTATTTTTTAAAAGATACTTAGATTATATAAATTTTACACAAAAATTATAGGGATTCCCATATGCCCCAGTATGTTACTTTTTGTTTAAGAAAGAAGGGGCAATAAGAAACAAGAAAAACTATATACATGTTTGTTAAAAATTAAATTAAGAAGGATGAATTAAGGAAAAAGTAGCTAATGAATCAAACACAATGAAGAGGGAAAAAACTAATCCAAGAAAGCTTTGAACACATTATTTGACTGTATACCCTCAGTTAGGACTAGGGGAAGAAAGGAGAGAGGGAGCAGAACTGCCAACAGTCCCGAACTCTTTTTAGTAGGTTTGTTTTTTTATAGTGGTATGGGTGAGGCAATTCTGAAATTACTGTCTTGTAGGACTGAGCAAATGAATAAAAGTGCTGACGTTGAGAACCACGGTTCTTACTGTGGAAGAGAAAAACGAACATGGAATGAAGGAAAGCAATGAAGAATCCTGTGGGAATGGAATGGAATTGGAGGGGTCAGTATCAATCTAAAATAAATGCCTGTCTTTGCTGAAAGGGCCTAGAAGCAAAGACACACCAACAGCAGCGAGCACACCTAGCACCTAGATCTTGGTTTCAAATACTGTTCATCACTAAAATGAACCAGGGCTTTGTGAAGAAATGGTTGATTCCAAGACTGGGACAAAGATAAGCCTAGAATATATGGTTATGCCAGAAATTAAGGAAGTGCCCCCAAAATGATGAGAGACCTCAAAAGCACACAGAGGAGCCAGCAACCCTGGGCAGATAAGGGACAATTTGAACATGAAGATAATTTAGGTCAGGAATAAACTATAAGCCATTAGAAAAGAACAGGAATCCCTAAGTCTATACTCATGATAAACAGATAATTAAATAATTATTATTTAAATGAGGGAGAAGGGCAGAATGACAATTGATAAATGTGGAGGGAGGGGTAGAGTAGGAAAGTCATCATAATAAAGATTGGTTCAGGTAAGAATGCTCAATGGATGCTGTATTTAGAGGGACTCTGTTGAAGAAGAGCAAATGTGAATTTCCACAGATTGCTAATAAGCTCCAAGAGGGGAAAATATGAACTATACAGTAGAGGAACTGAACAACACTTCAACCAATCAAAATGAACATCACCAATGAGGAGGTAGATAGCTATCAGTTGCCTCTGGAAAGGACACAACATCATTCATGTAGTATTCCAACCAGGAGCACATAACCTCAATCTAAATCATGAGAAAAATCCAACAAATGAAGAATGTTTTATTTTAAAAAGGGTGTGGGGGCCTGTTTTCTGAAAAAATGCAAATATCATGAAAAACAAAGAAAGGCTAAGGAACTGTTTCAGATTAAAAGACATATAAAGACTAAATACAATATGCACATCTATAGTCAATTGATTTAAAATTAGAACTGAGTTCCTATATCCTTCCTCCTACTCCCCAAGACAAATATTTTTGAAAAGGGAGCCAAGTCTACTCAATGGGGAAAGAACTGTCTTCAACAAATAGTGCTGAGAAAACTGTATATCCACATGCTAAAGAATGAAAGTAGAATCCTACCTCACACTATATACAAAAAAACTCAAGGTGCTTCAATGACCTAAATATAAGAGCTAGAATTATAAAACTTTTAGAAGAAAAGATGGGGGAAAAAAAAAACAGAAAAGCATAGGGAAAGATCTTCAGGAACTTTTTTTTATTTTAAAGATTATTTATTTATCCCCCCCTTGCTGCTTGTGCTTGCTGTGTCCATTTGCTGTGTGTTTCTTCCGTGTCTGCTTATCTCCTCCTTGCTGTGAGGTCCCGCTGCATCAGCCCACCCCGCCGCGCGGGCCGGCCTGCTCTCACAAGGAGGCCCCGGGAAGCAGACCCAGGGCCTCCCGCATGGTAAACGGGGGCTCTATCGATTGAGCCACACCCGCTTCCTGCTGTGAGGTCCTGCTGCATCAGCCCACCATGCCGCGCAGGGCGGCCAGCCTGCCCTCACAAGGAGGCCCCGGGAAGCGAACCCGGGGCCTCCCATATGGTAAACGGGAGCTCTATCCATTGAGCCACACCCGCTTCCCAGGAACTTATATATTAAGTAATGGATCCTTAGACTTTTCACCAAGGGCAAAAAGCAACAAAGGAAAAATAGATAAATTGGACTTCTTGAAAATTAAAAACTTCTGTGCATAAAAAGCCATTATTAATGTGAATATTCTCACTGTCCTGATTTTGTGATAATCAGGGCAGGCTAAACATTCGCTATATTAGAAACCATGCATGTGTCCCCAGACTTAGTTTTTCTCCCTAGGTCTGGTTTTTGGAATGCTGGTGATAAACTAAGCCTGATTTATTATATGACCATCCTGTATGGGAAAAGACTGTAACTCTAGGTATATTTGGTCAACCTTAAGAGATATAGCAGGGGGACAGATGTGGCTCAAATGGTTGGGTATCCATCTCCCATATGAAGGGACCTGGGTTCGATCCCTGGGACCTCCCGGTAAAAATTAAAAAAAGAAAAATATAGAAGGTGCATGGGCCACCAGGCCCCGTGTGCGGGTGCGCTATCAGGCCCCGCGAGCCACGCAAGATGATGACGTAACAGGAGAATGACACAAGGGAGAGCCAAAATGAGACGCGCCAAAACACCAGGAACTAAGGTGGCGCAGGCAGTAGGACGCCTTGCTCCCAAATCTGAGGTTCCAAGGATCGAATCCCAGTGAAGACAGGAGGAGAAGGATGAGAAGAAAGGGCAGAAAACGGACACAGAGAGTTGCTCAGCGAATGGACACAAAAACAGCAATAACGGGGGGAGGGGGGTAAAAATGGATAAAAGTAAATAAATAAATCCTTATTAAAAAAAAGCATATGGGGCGGATGTGGCTCAAATGGTTGGGCGTCTGTCTCCTACATGGAGGGACCTGGGTTCGATCCCTGGGACCTCCCGGTAAAATTTGAAAAAATGAAAATGAAAATTAAAACAAAAACAAGTAAGAAAAAAAAGCATAGGGGAGTAAGATACGGACTATAGTTAGTAGTAGTACCTTGATGATGCTCTTTCATAATTTGTTAACAAATGTTTCACAACAACACAAAGTATTTGTGATGGGGTAATGTACGGGAGCCCTGTATGATGTTATGCACGTTTGTTTTGTAAGTTCACAATGTTTACTGAACACTTATTGTTTATGTATGTTCATGTATGAATGATATACTTCAATATAGTTTTTTAAAAAAATCCATTATTAAGAAAATGATCCCCTCTCAATTAGAAACAGAGTGGGCATCACCATCCAAAATCCTCAAGATTGAGGAATGAACAAACAGAAGGGGGGAATGCAACTATGGATTAAAGTAGATTATTATTCTAGCAATGGAAGAACTTCTATCACTGATATAAAGGCAGTGACACATGAGAGTATTTTAGGGACACTGGAATTGTCCTGCATGACACTGCAACGATGGATACACGCCATTATACATTTCTTCAAAACCTATAAAATTGTGCGGTACAAAGTGTAAACTATAGCCATGGTTAGTAGCAATGCTTCAACATGTGTTCATCAATTGTAACAAATGTACCACACTAGTGAAAGATGTTGTTAATATGAGAAAGTGGGGTATATGGGATTTATCTATTTACTTCTTTCCAGGACCTCATACATGGGAAGCAGGTACTCAACAACTTGAGCTACATCCGCTCCCCAGTTAAGAGTTGGTTTTTTCGTTTGTTTGCTTTGTTTTTAGGAAATACCAAGGATTAAATCCAGGACCTTGTACATGGGAAGCAGGCAGTCAACCACTTGAGCTACATCTGTTCACCCCCTTTATTTATTTATTTATTTATTATTATTATTTTTTTAAAGACTTATTTTATTTATTTATCCCTCCCTTGCTGCTTGTGCTCGCTGTGTCCATTTGCTGTGCGTTTTTCTGTGTCTGCTTGTCTCCTTTTGTTGCACCATCTTGTTGCACCAGCCAGCTCACCGCACCACATGAACCCAGCGCCTCCCATATGGTAAACGGGAGCCCAACCAATTGAGCCACAGCTGCTTCCCCACCCCCTTTATTTTTGATATAACATTCATGTAATCTAAAGCTTCTTTAAAAATTAAAGAAAAAAATTTTTTTAAAAAGTGAGAAGACAACCAAAAGAATAGGAGAAAATATTTGGAAACCATGTATCTGATAAGGGTTTAATATCCAAAATATAAAAACACCTCCTACAACTCAACAACAAAAAGACAGTAAGTACAATTTTAAAAATGGGCAAAGGACTGGAGTAGACATTTCCCCAAAGAAGATATACAAATGGCCAATAAGTATCTGATAAGATGTCCAACATCATTAGCCAGTAGGGTTGTGGCTAATCATGCCCACAATGAGAGACCACTCCATACTCAATAGAATGTGTATTATCAAAAAAACCAAAATAATAAGTGTTTCAGTACATTGTTGGTAGGAATGTAAAATGACGCAGGAAAAGATTGCATCATTTTATATATAAATACAAACACTATGGAAAAGATTTTGGCAATTCTTCAAAAAGTTAAACATAGAACGTATCATATGACCCAGCAATCCTATTTCTAGGTATATACCCCAAGGGATTGAAAGCAGGGACTTGGACAGGTATTTGTACATCATTGTTCATGGCAGCATTATTCACAATAGTTAAAAGGTAGATGCAACCCAAATGTCCACCAGCAGATGCATAGATAAACAGTGTGATATGTACATACAATGGAGTATTAGCCTTAAAAGGAATGAAGTTGCAATTTGTGCTATTACATGGATGACCCTTGAAGACATCATGTTGAAGGAAATTAGTCAAACACAAAAGGGACAGATATTGCATGAGTCCACTTATATGAAATAGCTAGAATATGCAGATTCATAAAGACAGAAAGTAGAATACAGTTTACCAGGGGCCAGGAGGGAGAATGTACAGTTAATACATAGGGAGTATAGGGTTTCTATGTGAGATAATAGGAAAGCTCTGGTAATGGATGGTGGTGAGAGTAGTTCCACATTGTTAATGTGCAATGAATGTTATGCCTGGGAATGGCTGAGATGGGAAAGTTTATACTGTATATCTTTTCATGATTCAAAAAAAAAAAAGAGGGGAGCGGATGTGGCTCAAGCAGTTGAGCATCTGCTTCCCACATGGGAAGTCCCAGGTTCAATTCTCAGTGCCTCCTGGAGAAGGCGAGCTGGCTCATAGGCACGGTGAGCTGATGCAACAAGATGACACAACAAAAAGAGACACAAAGAGGAAAGACAAGGAGAGACACAACAAATCAGAGAGCTGAGGTGGCTCAGGTGACTGAGCCCCTCTCTTCTACATGGGAGGTCCCGGGTTCAGTTCCCAGTGCCTCCTAAAGAGAAGAGGAGCAGACACAGAGACCACAGAGCAAATGGACACAGAGAGCAGACAGTGACCACAAACAAAGGGGTGGAATAAATAAATAAAATAAACCTTAAAAAAAAAAAAAAAGTTGGTGTATATATCATCCTGAACTAAAGAAAAAAATAGGGAAACGGATGTGGCTCAAGTGATTGGGCTCCTGTCTACTATATGGGAGGTCCAGGGTTCAATTCTTGCGGCTTCCTGGTGAAAGGCAAGCTGGCCCGTGTGGCGAGCTGGCACAGCAAGATGACGCAACAGAAAGAGACACAGAGGAGAGACAATAAGAGATGCAGCAGACCAGGGAGCTGAGGTGGCACAAGAGATTGAGCACCTCTCTCCCACTCCGGAAGGTCCCAGGATCAGTTCCTGGTGCCGCCTAAAGAGAAGACAAGCAGACACAGAAGAACACACAGAGAGCAGACAGAGAGCTCAAAACAATGGGGGTGGGTGGGATAAATAAAT
>JAQZBX010019492.1:0-15077 GCA_029593785.1 Cabassous unicinctus | reverse complement strand
TGCATGTGTGTGTATGTATATGGTGTGTATGTATAGAGAGTAAAAGGGAGAATATGCTAAAGCAAATGGAGCAAAATCTTAACAACTGGAGAATCTGGGCAATGGGTAGATGGGGGTTCGGGGTCAATTTGAAATTATTTCCAAATAAAAAGTTAAAAAATTTAAAAAAAAAAGGGAGGAGAAAGATCTACTAATGTAGAAAATTGGTCAAGACATGTAAAGTAGGAGGCTGCAGGGACCAGAGGTGGCTCAGGCAGTTGGGCGCCTGCCTGCCACATGGGAGGTCCCAGGTTTGGTTTCCAGCGCCTCCTAAAGAAGAAATGAGCAGACAACAAGCAAAAAACAAGGAGCAAACAGACAAGGGAGCCATCAGGGAGGAGGGTGAGGGATAAATAAATAAATAAATCTACCTTAAAAAACAAACAAACAAACAAACAAAAAAAAAACACAGCACATTGCAGACAGTGTGAATGCCATGATCAAAATTTTTTTTCAGGAGGTACCAGGAATTAAACTCAGGACCTCATACTTGGGAAGCAAGTGCTCAACCACTTGAGCTACATCCACTCCCCATGATCAAATTTGTATTAAGAAAAAAGAAGGCATAAAAATGCTCTAATACGGAGTGGGCATAGTTCAGTGGTTGAGCATACGCTTCGCATGTACGAGGTCGCACGTTCAATCCCTGGTACCTCCTAAAAAAAAAAAAAAAAGTTCAAATATGCATACAACATTTCTGAATGGACACAAAGGAAAATAAGCACTAGTAAATACCTCTGGCAAGTGGGCCAAGAAAGTAGTGTTTTCACTTTGTTCCCTTTAATTTGTTACATCTTTTAACAATAATCATGTGTAATTTTTAAGTGGAAATTGGAAAAAAATTGAAAGTGATTTGGTATCACTATTTGTGGCTGGGGCAGAGGGAGTTAAAAAGGCCACCCAGAGTAGGCTGAGGGAAAGGCCCACTAACCTTAGGCAGATCCAGGAACAGGTGCAGGGAGGTTTTCACCACAGGGCACGATCGGCAGACTTTACACTGAGGCTTCTGTGAAGGAATAGTCAAGAGAGAGGGTGACCCAGGGTGGGACAGCCAGGATCATGACTGTAGGTCAGGGAGCTGAACCCTTCCCTCTGTCATCCAGCTTAGCTTCAGGCTTCTACCCAGCCAACTCATCAACTACTTCTCTGAACTTGGAGTCTCAAATCTGTACTGTGTAACTATGTTTGTTCCTCAGAGTTTCAGATCTCTGTCCTATTACTCCAAAGGGTAGGGAAAAGCATTCTCTGAGCACATGTTAGGTACAGAGCACTGTACTATACTTAGCTGTGTAAGGGGAGGAAGGAGCTACAAAACAGAAGACACAGTCCTCTCCTTGAAGAAGTTACAATCAAGTTAGAAAGAGATGGCTTGCATAACCAACAACTGCAGACTTTTCAAAATGTCAAGAAATACTTATATGGGCAGCCAATGTAGCTCAGTGGTTGAGCACCAGCTTCCCACATACAAGGTCCCAAGTTCAATCCCCAACCCCAGTACTTAAAAATAAAATAAAATAAAATAAAATAAAAAATACGGATATGGTACAAGTTGAGTATACAAACACTGAAGGGTGATGGCTAAGGGAGTAAATAGTATTAAGGTGGGGCTAATCAATGAAAGCTTCCAAGTAAGTTCTGATCTGGGTTTTTGAAGATGTGAAATGGTAACTCTCTCGGGACCTCTCTCCAGAACTCCACATGCCTATATCCAACTGCCTACCGTACATCTCTTCTTGGATGTCTAGTAGGCATCTCAAAGTTAACAAATCCAAACTATATCGCTGCATTCTGCCTGAAAGCCTGGGCCTCTCCCCATCTTCCCCATGTTAGTAAATGGTACTACCATCCAACCAACCTGCTCAAGCCAAGAATTTAGGAGTCATCTTTTTCTTGACTTCCCCCGAACCCCAACTTAGAGTCCATCCAGCTCTATAGGGTCGACCTCCAAAATATATCACAAATCCTTCTATTTTTCCTCCATTTCTACTTGCTACTAACCTAGTCTAAGCAACCATCATTTCTGAACTACTACTCTAGCCACCAAACTGGTCTCCCCATTTTCTCTTGCTTCCCTCACATTCATTTTCCACAAAGCAGGTTGCCATTAAACTAGAGTAACATCAAAATCCCCACAATGGCTTACAAGGTCCTTGTGATCTGGCCACTGCCTACCTATTTGACCTCATCTCGATCCACTCTCCTTCTCATTCACCATGCTCCAGCTACACCAGCCTTCTTTCTAGATCTTTGCTGTCTTAGCGATTTTGCATTCCCCACTCCTTCTGGACTGGAACACTCTTAACCCCACTCACCGCCTTGCTTGCTCCTTCCCATTCTTCAGTAAAAATCTCAGTTCAATTATTACCTCCTCTGAGAGGCCTTCCCTAATCACCTAACTTCAATTCTACCCCCAAGAAGTCACTCTCTCAGCTCACCATCAGTTACTCTGTAATTATATTACTTATTTCCTTGTTCAGTGTTGGTCTCCTCCCCACACTAGATAAAACTCTATCTCCTTCACCCTGAAATCCCAGCACCTAGAGCTCTTACTGGTCTATTGTAAGGGCTCTATTGTAAGGGCTCTATTGTAACTGTTTGCTGAATAAATAAATTAATGAATGAGTAAACACGGACTAGCAGAAGAGACAGGGTATTTATGAAAGAGAGAAAGATCCCAAAAAAGGCAGATCAGGCAGTCTGAAGCAGGAGCAAAAGGTAGGGAAATATAAACCCGAATTGTCTATTTCCTAACAGTGCTGAGTACATGGTAAATGCTCAATATGTATTTGTCAAATGAACTGAATGATGAGTTGCTGAGATGGGGTGGAAAGGGCCTGCTGGTAAAAGTCTTGAACGTGAAGATAAAAATCCTGAATGGGATGAGACTAGGAGTCCCTTGAGAGTAGGGACTATCTCCGCCCTGGCTTTCATGAGGCCCTCTTCTCACCTTGAGCTCTATGGCATTGATGAGCTTGCCACACTTGTCACACTGGTCACCCCGGGCCTCCTCATAGCCACAGAAGGGACACACGCCCTCCACAAAGCGGTCAGCCAGGAAGCGAGCACAGCGCTCACAACGTAGTTGCTCCACAGTATCTTGCAGCACAAAACCTCGTGCCAGCAACCGCTGGAAGATGTCCTGGGTGATTCTGGGCAAGGTAAGGGATAGGGGAGTGGCAGGTCAGAAGAGGTCAGGGGAAGTCATCCTCCTGCCACTCCAACCAAGGACTAAAGCTCATTTGGTCCAAGCTCCAGAGAAATCAGGCAAAGGACCCCTCAAGACAAAAGCCATTTGTTTATCTTTAGGGAACTTTACCGGATGAGTCCAGAACCTTCATTCCTATTCCCCAACCACCCACACAATCTCTTCACTCAACACTCGAGAATTTATTTTTGTTGGATACAGATATATCTGTTTTCTAGTCTTCATTAACAGAAAGCTCCAAAAAGACAGGACCATGCCTCTTCTTTTAGTATATCCTAAAAAGTGAAAGCAAATCAGACCAAATGCTAAACTGCACAGCAGTGTCAGCTAGCAGCTGTCTACAATTAAGTTTTTATAAAGATGAAGATCACATAGAGGGAAGCGGATGTGGCTCAAGTGATTGAGCTCCCGCCTACCACATGGGAGGTCCTGGGTTCAGTTCCTGGTGCCTCCTGGAGAAGACAAGACAGCGAGCTGGAGCAACAGGCAGGCACAGCTAGCTGACGCAACAAAGAGACACAAAGAGGAAAGACAATGAGACACAACAAAGCAGGGAGCTGGGAAGCGGGTGTGGCTCAATCGATAGAGCTCCCGTTTACCATATGGGAGGCCCCGGTTTCTCTTCCCAGGGCCTCCTTGTGAGGGCAGGCCCGCCCGCGCGGTGCGGTGGGCTGATGCAGCAAGACCTCACACAAGGGGGAGATAAGCAGACACAGAAAAAATACACAGCAAATGGACACAACAAACACAAGCAGCAAGGGGGGGATAAATAAATAAATAAATAAATCTTTAAAAAAAAAAAAGCAGGGAGCTGAGGTAAATCAAGCAACTGAGCGCCTCTCTCCCACATGGGAGGTTCCTGGTGCCTCTTAAAGAGAAGATGATCAGACACAGAGAGCACACAGCAAATGGACACATAGAGCAGACTGCAAGTACAAATAAAGAGGGGGGTGGAATAAATAAAAAATAAATCTTTAAAAAAAAGAAGATCACATAGAGGAAGAATGAGTATACTTGTTATGAACAAACGCAAGAATGGGAGAGAATGTCTTAACACTTCGTAGCAACCAGGGAAGACAAGGGGGACGGCAGAGGGAAAGCAGATGCTTCCCATGAGCCTTCATCCTGTCTCTCCCCTCCCTCGGCTGGTCAGGCTTTTGCACACACGGAATCCCATCTATAACATAACAAACAGATCCTAAATTTAGAGGAAGTTCCTAGACAGATGCTCTGGTTCCTTCTGTCTCTATTATATTCTCAGTGTCCCCAGCCCCAGACATTACCCCCACATTTCCGTCTCTAACAAAAGGAAACCTACGTAGTCTGCTGTGGAGTGGTGGTGCGACCAAAAAAATCAAATGAGATATTGAACCAGCGGTAGATGTCAGCATGGATGGTATGGTACTTGTCGCAGATCTCCTGAGGGGTTAGACCCTCCTCCATAGCCTTGGTCTCTGTTGCTGTACCGTACTCATCTGTCCCACACAGATAGAGGGTGTTCCACTGGCGGAGGCGGGAATACCTGGAAGGGAATATAGTAATTATGGGAAGGGGGCTCAGCTGCAACCTTGTCCCCAGGATCCCTCCAGCTCCCACCCTCAAGGCATCTTATTCCCCTGGGGCCCAACGCACCCTAAAAGGTCTCCCCCACCCACCCACCTCCAGCAGCTGGCTCTACCTAGCAAAGACATCGGCACTGAGCACGCAACCAATGATGTTCCCAAGGTGGGGGACGTTGTTGACGTAAGGGAGGGCACTGGTGATGAGCACATTCCTTTCCCCAGCCACAGGCAACCTGGTAGAGGAGGACGATGAGAACAGGCCATGTGAGACGTGCATAGGTCAGGAAGCTAGACAAGAGGACCCAAAAGTGCCCAGAACACCCCAACACCGATTAGTGTTCTCCAGTCAGAAGCTCAGGTGCTCCTGAAGTCTTCCTCGCATGAACTTCCTTTTCCACAAGACCGTAAGATCCCCCTACAGTTCTGAGTACAAGGCCCTGCCCCAGTGAGCAGCTTCATGTACTGCTACTAAGGAGCCTCATTCCAACACTGATCTCAAGCCTTCTTTATTATCGTGACTGTCTCTATTCCATCAGCTCATTCTCTGGCTCAAACTTCACAGGTATTGGCAAAATGCTCCCTAGGTTCTGTCCAACACCATCACTCTCACCACTGCCTGAGCACAAGCGTCACCAAAGGAGACTTCTCCAGCACTGACCTCTCCCCTTCTTCGTGGTATTATGTTATTATTACCTCTAGTCGCCATCTGAAACCCTTAACAGCTCATCACCCCATATACAAGTCTTACCAATTCCTTTTGTGCCCCATGATTCCTCTCCTGCTAACCCATGTATGTTATTTCCTCACAGCCTAACTCAAACCAGCAGGCACTGGCTATTGCCTCCACAGCTGCCCTTGCCTCCCCAGTTTCCCCAATTACCCTCGACCTGCTATATGAAGTCACTCAATTCAGTATTCCTTTTTCACGCTTCATCACCCTCACCTCACCCTCACTGACACTTCACCAGGGTTCCTTTCATCTTTCCAACCGTTCTCATCCTATTATCACTGGTCCCCTTCATTTACCATGCCCTGTAACCTCGGACAACCCAAGAGCTCACTGATTCCCATAGTTTCTACTACTACTCAAATCATCTCTCACACTGACCTCACCCCTTCTTCCCAGCTGCTCCTATATATCCCAGTTAGATGTTCCATCTACTTCCTGGAAAATTTTATGGTTAATTTCTCACAACACATGTAATTTTTCCTGCAGTCATTGACTTTTTCTCCCTGTAACTGAATTTTCTCAGAACTGCAGCTTAGAAATCAGCTCCTTCAGGAAAGCCTTCCTTCACAGACAACCAGCCTCCCACATGGTCATTCTTGTATCCCAGAGCCCCAAAGGACTTTGTATAATATAGCATAGTGCTCCTTTGGTGTTACCCTGTGACGTCACTCATTCACCTATTTGCCAAACATTTATGAATGTGCTTATTACTGTTTCAGATATATAGGTGAGTATGCCACGGGTTCTGCTCTCAAGGGGGCTACATTCTATGATATAACTGCTGGCTGAGATCAGTGTAATGAGAGGTACAAAGTTCCAAAGGAGTTTGAAGGTGGGTTAAGAGAAGATTTCAGAGACAGAACCACTTGAATTAGGCCTTGAAGAATGCGTAGGAATTTTAATGATCAAGGTACTGAGGATGCTCTTCAGTTGGAGGGACCAGCACAGAAGACAGGCTGGCTGTAGGATCTTAAATGGCAATTGTGTCCCCCTCCACATATGCATTTAAATGTGTTAAACTGTATAAATACCTAAGAAATTCTATCTCCTTATTAGCCTCAAAGTGTTTAGTACTAAACTGAACAACAGATACTTAAGAAATATTCAAAACTAATAAGTGAACAAAGGATGGACTTACATTAATTCACTCAAATTTTATCAATATCTACTAAACATTTGGCCCTGCGCTAGACACTGGGCCACATAAATTTAAAGAGAGAGCCCTGCCTTCAAAAAGCTTAAAGATTATTGAGGAGACAGCCATGTAAAGAGACAATTATGACATAATACGCCAATTGGGGCTCCCAGAACATGAAGCACTTAACACTGCCTCAAGCTCTTCAAGAAGGAGATGATTACACTGCCCTCTGGAGAAACAAGTAGCTAAAGGTAGAGGCATGCCAGACAAAAGGAACAGCATGCACAAAGACACAGAGCTATGAGAGCAGGGGAGGGCCTCGGCCTTGCCTCCCTCTCAACACTCATCTACTGCAAATATTCTCGCTGTCCTGATTTTTTGATAATCAGGGTAGGCTAAACATTCGCTATATTAGAAACCATGCATGTGTCCCCAGACCTAGTTTTTCTCCCTAGTTCTGGTTTTTAGAATGCTGGTGATAAACCAAGCCTGATTTATTATATGACCATCCTGTATAGGAAATGACTGTAACTCTAGGTATCTTTGGTCAACCTTAAGAGATATAGTAAGAGGGAGGATGTGGCTCAAATGGTGTGCATCTGTCTCCCATATGGAGGGAACTGGGTTTGATCCCCAGGACCTCCCAGTAAAAATAAAAAACAAAGAGAATATAGAAGGTGCACAGGACATTCAAGCATGGATACGCCGCCAGGCCCCACCAAGCCACGTAGCAAGATGATGATGTAACAGGAGAGTAACAGGAGTAACAGGAGAGTGACACAAGTGAGAGCCAAGACAAGATGTGCCGAAAAACCAGGAACTAAGGTGGCGCAGGTGGTAGGACGCCTCTCTCCCACATCGGGGGTTCCGAGGATCAAATCACGGTGAAGACAGGAAGAGAAAGATAAGAAGAGACAGCAGGAAACAGACACAGAGAATTGCCCAGCAAATGGACACAAAAACAGCAAAAGGGCGGGGGGTGGATACTCATCTAGACCCATTCGTCCCTTAACGGACCATCCTCCAACCACTGGCCTTTTATCAATTCCTTAATAAGGCCTCTGCACATTATGTTTCCTCTACCTGAAAAAACCTTTCCTCCACCCTATACCTGACCAACTCCTACTCATCTTACAGGTTGTAGTTTAAATGTCACTTTTTCAGAGCGGCTTCTACATCAGTCTCCTCTGTTATTTTCTCTCATAGCATTCTGTTCTTTTCCTTTGTAGGATTTATCAAAATTTCTAATTACACATTTGTATGACCATTTTAGAAATATCTGTCAATCCTACTAGACTCAAAGTTCCAAGAGCACAGAGGCCTTGTCTGTTTTGTTCCCTTCGGTACACAGGGCCTGGCAAGGAGCAAACACCTATTTTGATCATAAGTCTGTATAACCTGGAGGACATTATTTTGAGTGAAGCAAGCCAGACACAAAAGGACAAATACTGTACGACCGCTAGTTTGAACTAAATATACTGTGTAAATTCATGGAGATAATAATTAGAATATAGGTCACCAGAAAATAGAAGGAAGGTAGAGAATGGAAAGTTGCGGGTTAATCTGTGCAGAATTGTTAAAAAGGTTGTTTGTAAATCTTTGGAAATGAATAGAAATAGTTAAAGCTTATCATGGTATTCGTAACTAGCAGTGCTATTATATGGGTATGATAGTGGTTGAAAGGGTAAGTCTAACGTCATGTAGAATACTAGAAGGAAAGCTAAAAACTGTAACATGGGACTGTATAAGATAGTAAAACCCCATGTAAAACACGAATATGGGTGATATTGCATATATAAGGCTGTTTTTACAAAATATAAATACAAATATACGAGAGAAGGAAAAAGAATAGCAGCTATGTATGACAGGAGAGCCATAGAGAGATTGAGAGGTGATGAGTCTTGTTTGATTTGTTTTTTGTTTATTATTATGAGAATAATGAAAATGCTCTAGGAGTGACTGGGGTGATAAATGCACAAACATGTGATACTCCCAAAAAAAAAAAAAGTCTGTCTGTAATCTGTGTTAATACTACAAAATGTTATCAGACAAAAAAAACAAAAACAAAAAAAAGACATTATGCTAAGTGAAAGAAATCAGACACAAAGTACTACATATTGTATGATTCCATTTATATAAAATGTAAATATAAATCAATTTATAAAGATGAAATTACATTAGTGGTTATGTAGGGCTGGGGAAGGAATGCTAAGGAGTGTGGAGTTTTTCTTTTCGGAGTAATGAAATTGTTCTAAAATTTTTTGTGATGAATGCACAGCATTGTGATTACACTAACAGCCGTTGATTATATACTTTGGATAGATCATATGGTATGTGAATATATCTCAATAAAACTACTTAATAATTTTTTTTAAAAGTCTGTGTATATGTATATATTGTCTTAGTGGAACAGGAGAGTGACAAAATATGCTGTGGAAATCCCTAGAGACAAAGTAGAATACAGGTTACCAGAGATGGTGGGGGAGGGGGAAAAGGGAGTTAATGCTATTAATGAGTAGTTTCTGTTTGAGGTAATGAAAAAGTTTCAGTAATTAATGGTGTTCATGGTAGTACAACATTGTGAATGTAATTGATATCACTGAACAGTATACTTGAAAGCGGTTAAAATGGGAAATTTTATGTTGTATATATGTTACCGCAACAAACATTTAAAATGGATAAGCATGTAAGCAGGGGCCAGGTCTCTAAAGGCCTTGTGAACTACACAAAGAAACCCTCTGTAGAACTGAGAAAAGGAGGGCAAGATGATATGGAGCATGGGGTAGAAGGGAAAGAGAATGTAAGAGGTGGTATGGCCTGATCTAAGGTAATAGCAGTGAGGACAGAGAGGAACTATGGATTAAAGGACTATTAAGGAGTTAGAATCAATGACTCATAATGAATAAATGATGTAGGAGGGGACAAGGAAAGAGTTTAGCGGACACCAAGATTTCTGGCTTGGATTTCCAGATGGAAGGTGGGAGTCATTCACTAAGGCACATAATGAAGGAGGAAGAGCAGCTGGCAGGTAAGACAGTTCTGGTTTTGGACGTGAGATGCCTGCAATCTAGGAAATACGTCTGAAGCAATCTAAGAAATAAGCACCTGGAGCTCAGAATTGAGACCCAGACTGCAAAAACAGATTTAGATGCTGTAAGTGGGTAAAGAGTAACTAAAAACATGGGTGCAGATGGGACTGACCAAGAGTGTCCAAGAGGGCAAGCCAAGAGAGGAGAAAAAGAAGAGGTTTAAGAAGAAAAATGAGGGGAAGCGGATGTGGCTCAACCAGTTGAGCACCCGCCTACCACATGGGGAGGTGGGGGGGGGAGTCTCCGAGTTCGGGTCCCAGTGCCTCCTAAAGAAGACGAGCAGATGCCAGCACCCCACTGCAATAAGCAGACGCCTAAATGAGCAGATGCCACAGGCCAGCAGAGGCCGCAGGCCGTGGGGAACGGATGTGGCTCAGGCCGTTGGGCACTCCCCTCCCATGTGGGAGGTCCCAGGTTCAGTTCCCGGTGCCTCCTGAAGAAGGCAAGCAAGCAATGAGCAGACAGATGAGAGAATCATCTGGGGGAGGGGGGAATAAATTTTTAAAAATAAATAAAATCTTTAAAAAAAAAAAAAGAAAAATGAGGGAATGGAAAATTAAAGCGAGGTTGGCAAAGGGGATCTCACAGGCAGATATTGGCTCCATCAACAATTTCCACATAAGAAACCAAGTCCCACTCTTCTGTGCCTACTCACACTGGATTTTGCTGGGGCCGAAGAGTGGGTAAGCTTCCTAGGCCCCTCTCCCAAGCAGTTACAGCCATGGCGATCTCCTCCTCAGAAACGGTAGCCAGCTCCTCCTCCTAGGAAAAATGAACAGAATCCCTCACCCAAGGGAGGGGAGCCCACAGGGTAAGGAAACCCTCTCCTTGCTCTCCAACAATTGAAAACATTAGTGACCATGCTCTCCTAGCCACCCCCACCTCAGGTTTCAAGGCTCTGTGGGGACTCCTTTGCTGTTTCAAACCTCAGGTTCATTGCTGACAGCCCTCCCCTCAAGGGGGCTGGGCTGGGGCTGTTTTTGGAGGTAGGGCCGGAGAGCCAGGGCACCCTGCTGCTTCAGCACGGTCTCTGCAGCTTGTTGGCATGGCTCCTGGATACTCAGTGTCTGGAACCAGCTGCACAGGGCACCCAGCTCCTCTGTCGGCAAGGGAGAAAAGAGGGAATCAGCAAGTATGGGGACTTGGACTGGGCAGGCAGGAGTGGCTCTCCTCCCTTCTTTGTGAGCTTTCTCTAGTCACCTTCTCCAGTTCCCCGCCATCTTTCTGCCAGAGCTCCCCTGCCCAGCTGCACCCTCAAATGGGGACTCAATATCCTACTGCCCATTCTGTAACCCCCTACACCAAGCTCCTATAGTTGAGCTGGGGATGAAATGATATGCAGTGTTCTCACCAGGGAGATATGCTGGGTCTTGAAGTAATGGATATAGTGCTCCCCACAAAACAATGTCAGCTACAGATTCTGTCTCCTTTGTTGAGGGAAAAAAAGGAAAAGGTACACAAATGAAACACTCAATTTCTTGCCAATGGCAATAACAACAGCGAAGTTTACTGAGCACTTAACTATATGTCAAGCCCTGTGCTAAGCACTTTACATGATCTCATTTAGCCCTCACAATAACCCACTGAGATGGGTCCTAATGTTACTCCCATTTCACAGATGAAAAAATAAAGGATTAGTGAGGTTATGTGATTTGTTAAGGTTACACAGCCAGTTAGTGATAGCGCTGGGGTTTGAACATTCTGAATATAGTCTTCTTAAACCTTACACCATATAACATTTCCCAATTCCTATCTCAAGGCCCAACTCACCCCAGCCAAGAAAGGACAGCTCCGACGACTCAAGCTGTGGTCAATGTGAGTCAGGGCTCTCTGTACTGGGACAAGAACATCTTCCCTCTTCTTACCTTGAACCACTAAGTAGTACAAGGAGGCAGACAAAGCCGGCTAAAATGTGAGGGACGTGGGTCAGGATGGCCATACAGAACAAGGGCCTGCCTGCCATCCCCCTGACTCAGTCCCACCTGCAGCTCCATTGCTTCCCATTCCAGCCACTGGTTGGTGAGGTCATCCTGCTCCCAGCCAGATAACAGAAAGAAGTATCTGTCCAGGGAAAGGGCGACAGAAGATGGAATTAGAAGGGCCCATTTGTCCAACCCACTTCAGGACCATTTTTTCTCACCCTGCAGTGAAACAGTGGTTGCTAATAAGGCCACATACAAAGGCAGTAAGCCCTAATTTTATTCAGCCACTTTCCCACACCCATAGGCTCACCCAAGGACCAATACTAACCGACAGATTGCACTAGTGGAAAAGAGGTAGTTGCCACTATCCAGTTGCAAGACAGGGATCTTAGGCCTGGTCAGGAACGGGACCACACATTCTGATGCAGGAGAGGCAAGGGGGTGAAAAAAGGGCAAAAAAAAAGAAATGCTTTGTCAGTTTAGAAGAACCAGCTCACATTGTTCAGGAAAAGGGGAACAAAGTGGGCAGTCTCATCTTCAGTGGTTCCAGGATAGGACCACTGAAAGGGGGTGGGTCCAGAATGAGCCAGAGAAGCCAGCAGGTGTTCAGCTGAGACTGCCAGCTGGAAACAACAGATGGGGATTGTAGGGAGGAGGTGGTGGTATCAGGATAGTGCTGCGGCCGAGAACTGGAACAACTGAAATGAACTAGGCTATCCAGAGAATAATCTGAGATAACAATGGGAAAACAAAATTAGAGGACTGGGAAGATTGACAAGGAGACCGCTTAAGAGTCACCAGGCAGGTGGCTGGAAATGAAAAGAGGTAAATGAAAAGAGTGTACGTGTGTGTTTGTTTTAGGAGGGGAGAGAAGAGTTTCCTAAGAATGACAAAGGAGTCTCTAAGGTTTATGGGAGAAGATTGAGAAGGAGCGAGGGGTTCACTGGGATGGGGCGGGGTCTGGAAAAATGTAGGAAGGGAGGCTACACGTTGAGAAGGCATACTGAGGCGTGACTGAGAGATATGATAGGAAGGGAAGAGGGAATGGGGTGACCATGCATAATGCGAGAGGAGGTCGATGGGATGCATGATGGGGCTGAGGGTTTGCGAGGACAACTGCGGGGTGGGTGTCGGGGGTGTTTACGTCCCGCCCCCCTCACCCACCAGCACCAGCCCGAGTACCTTCGGGGCCTACAGTGCTGATGAGCAGCTCCGCTCTGCCCCGGACCCTCCCAGCCGCGGCCAGCACTGGCAGGCTCCCCGGGGTGCCCTCGCTCACGAACAGTCTCATTTCGACGAGTACTCCACGCTGATGCAACCGGAACCGGCCTCCCGCCTTTGGGTTGAGCGACCGCCGCGAAGCACGCCGGGAAATGAAGTTCCGACTTAGTTCACGCTGCGCGCACTGCTCCCGGAAAGTAGACTATTTCTCCCATCATGCAACACTAGGACACAGGAAAAGAATACCATAGAGACAGAGAGACAGAGAGAGAGAGAGAGAGAGAGAGGGAGAGAGAGAGGCACATTTTTTGGTGGGAGGGCCGGAGGAGGCGTTTACGTTTAGGTCACCGCGAACTTTTACGCTGTAATACCTGTCGGAAACCGTGACCGACTCCGGTCTTGTCATTGCCGCGGATAAAGTGGCGATGTCATCACAGTAGCCTTTCACGATGGCCGTCTCTCGGTTCGAATTCATGGAAATCAGAATTTTAGTGTTGGATGTTTCGATAAGCTTACTTTAGCCACAAACTGAAAACTGGTGTAGGTCCAAACGAATAAAAAAGAATGTGACTAATTAATTAACATATTGATTTGATATTAGCCTCATGTGGAGACTAGCTCATGTGGCGCTAGATAGATATTTCCCCAGGCTCGTACAATCTCATTAAAGGGAGAGGGGGACAAGTGTAGAGAAGAGGTCAGATTGAGGGGAAGTAAGAAGGCTGAGAGTTTGGCAATAAGTATATATTATGCAAGGAAGTGCATTTCAGTAATTCAGAAGGGGTTCCTTCTTTGTATACTGGGTTGCTGCCCAAGTCAGTAATATTTTTGAATGTCGACTTTATGGATAGTTAATACCTAATAGTGCTTATTATGTGGTAGACACTGTTCTAAGCACTCTACATATGTTAATTCATTTAGTTTTCAAAAAACCCTGTGGAGGTTCTGGTCATAAGGTTCTTTTGAAGTGAGGTCATAAGAAGTGGGAGCGGATGCAAGCTCAGTGGTTGAGCACCTGCTTCCCGTGTAGGAGGTCCTGGGTGCTTCTTGGAACACTCTGGGAGCCCTGAGCTGCCAGGTAGAGTCCTGAGACAGCCCTTGCCCTGCTGGAGAGGCATCATTCCTGTCAACAGCTCCAGCTGATCCTAGCATTACAGCCATGCCCATCTAGGTGGCAGACATGTGAATGAAGCCCATCTGCCCACTGAATACCACCAAGTGACCCTAGTCAATTCTACGTGGCTCAGAACCTGAGGCCTACCCAAATTTCTGCCAGGATTGTGAGCTATAATAAAATGGTGGTTGTTTAGCAAAAAACCTTGAGGGAACTGAGGCATAGAGAGGTTACTTTGTGCCAGGAACTGTACAAGGGATTGGAGATAAAATTAGCAAAACAGACATGGGCTTCTATCCTGGTAGAGCTTGCAGACTTTCTGGGAAGTCAGAAAATCAAATAAATAATCTTTAAAGTGTGATGAAAGTTATGATGGGGAGATAAAGCTTACTATGGGAGCTCTAATGGGTCTTGAGAGACCTTCTTGTGCAAATGTCATTTCTGCTAAGATCTGAATGATGAGCAAGAGTTAGCCAGGTGAAGACTGGTGGGAATGGAGATCTGAAGTGTTTCAGGCAGAGGAAACAGCATATGCAAAAAAATCAGAAACCTTAAGGAATTAGTGGAATGTGAGGAATTAGTGTATGGCTGGAGTGTGTTCCTTTCATTGTCTTAAGGCTTTGAAAGTTTTAAGTCTTTGAAAGGTTAAAGTCGGGAGAAAGGCAGGAGCAGATTTGTATTTCAGAAAGGCCTGGACTGAAGGGGAGCAGAACTATATGCAAATGGCCTAATTAGGAAGTAATATCAAATGGGCTAAATAGGGTGGTAGTAGGATGCAACTGTGGCTCAAACAAATGAGCTCCCGTTTACCATATGGATGACCCAGATTCGATCCCCAGGGACCTCCTGGTTAAAAAAAAAAAGGATAAAGGCATCCCAGACCTGCGCAGCATGGAGAGGCACAGGCCCTGGCGTGGGCGCAGCTAAGCAACGCACCAAAAAAACACTATCACGCAACCAAATAGAAAAAAAAAAATAGGGTGGTATTTGTGGGTGGGAGGAGAAATAGGTAGATTCAAAAGATGTAGGGGAGGCAGGAATGTGAGGGGTGAGCGGA